>JAYDZE010316048.1:0-18396 GCA_034509125.1 Monilaria moniliformis | reverse complement strand
GCAGACCTTCTATTTGAATTTGCTGCAGCAGACACAGCAGTAAAATCTTATATGTGTAGCCAAAGTCTGCTTAGTCGCCTCTTCCAAATGTTCAATAAGATAGAACCCCCGATTCTTCTAAAGGTATATTAAAAGTTTCTCTTTTCTCAGTGTTGCTCTGCGTTTGTTCTGTTTCTGGTCAAAGGTTCTTATAATCATGTTCCTTTCAGCTGTTGAAATGCATAAACCATCTTTCGACGGACCCACATTGCTTGGAACATCTTCAACGAGCTGATGCTATCAAATATTTAATCCCAAATCTTGATCTCAAAGAAGGTTCCCTTGTGTCACAAATACATCATGAGGTGAGACATTGTTTGTATTCTCTTACTTACATTTACTGATTTACTATAGGGTGATTATACTCTGCCCTCTTACTAACTCGTGTGAATGGCTACTCTGTATAAATTAAATTAATGGGTTAGGTGCTGTATTATAGGCAATGGGTGCTATAACTTTTAGTATTTCTGTATATAATTTACCTGAGATGGGCTGTGGGCTGCAGAGCTTGCATTTGGGCCAGTTCCTGTTGGAGTTCTTTACTTACAGGAATCCGGCAATTGGCCATGAGCTAAAAGAGCTCCAATAGAATAAAATTTGTCAGAATTGAGCAGAGAAAGAGACGGATCTTATAAAATTTCTCATCCGTTTGTACAATTAAAATTTATTTCTTGAGTATGCTTGAACGTGAAGTATAGTTGAGTTATAGGTGGTGTCTTGGGGTTTACTTGGTAAAAACTCAATTTGATTCAGTACATGCAGTTGACCAAATACTAACCATACTGTTCTATTATTTTTTCAAACTGAGCGCTATATGTTGTTTAACTATTTCATCTTTCCTCCAGTATACTTGATCTTTCTCATTAGACATTGTCTGTCTTCTTTCGTTTGCTGAAGGTTCTTAATGCTCTATTCAACCTATGTAAGATTAATAAGAGGAGACAGGAACAAGCTGCAGAAAATGGGATCATTCCCCACTTACTGCATTTCATCATGTCAGATTCTCCTCTAAGACAGTATGCATTGCCTTTGCTATGTGATATGGCTCATGCATCAAGAAATTCGAGGGAGCAGCTGCGAGCTCATGGAGGACTGGATGTGTATCTGAGCCTTCTTGAAGATAATATCTGGTCTGTGACTTCACTAGATTCTATTGCTGTATGTTTGGCCCACGACAATGAGAATAGGAAAGTAGAACAAGCTTTGCTCAAAAAGGATGCCGTCCAGAAATTGGTTAAGTTCTTCAAGTGCTGTCCGGAACAACACTTCTTGCACATATTAGAACCATTCTTGAAAATTATCACGTATGTCTATCCTGATCTCTGTGTATCTTCTGTATCTTATGTATTATGTTCCCTCATGCATGATTATATTAGTCTTACAGATATAATCATTAGCTTGGTTTAGATATACTAATTGATGCATAACTTCTCAAGGTGTTAATTTTCTGGAATTTGCTATAATGATTGATTTTTTTTGGAAAACAATTACGGGAGAATTACTAGCATTTATTTCCTTCTCTAATTTGATTTTAGGCTGAAGTAGAACTGCTTTCTGTAGAAAATAAGAATATATTAAGAGAGGAGAGAATGAATTAGTATTGTATTGGCGAATAACACATTGTATGTAGAAACTAAGGTACATTCGTTTCATTTGCATCCGAAATACCGCAGAAGTTGTGTCATTGGCCTTTCCAGAATTTTTTTGAGTATCAATCCGTAAGTCCAATTTGTGCATATGCAATTTGTATCTACTTTTCATGACTACAGTTGCACCCAAATTTGTTCTTTTTTATTTCGAAAGAGTTCGTCTGAACCCACCTTCTCCAGATTTTTGGTCAACCCACTTTTATGCTGCAGTAATTGGACTTAACTCCAACCATGGATATCAAACAAATTCTTTGAATTATATAATGGGAGCAGTTAACCTCTGTCTGGAGAATAGGATATATATTTGATCTGGGAAGTGGTTTAGTTTCCATATATATATGCACCTTCTGTTGAATTTCTACTCATTAGTTAGTGTGGTGTATCTAGTGACAATTTCATCTGGCTTTACTCGGTGCATCTCACAACGGTTTATGATGCAGGAAATCTTCTCGAATAAATACTACTCTGGCAGTTAATGGGCTGACACCACTGCTAATCTCGAGACTTGATCATCCAGATGCAATAGCTCGTCTGAATTTGCTTAAGTTAATAAAGGTATGTGACTTTTATGTCATATTGTGTTATATCGAGAAAAATCAGTCTTCAGTAAAACTGAATGAGCTTGAAACTAGGAAAACTGTGTTTTATTATTTTCTTAGTAGGTGGTGTAGGGGAATTTGTGTAAAACTAAAATTGTGAATTTACAATTTACAGCAGACAAGAATCTCACACTACCATATATGTCATAAACCAACATAATGTACACAGTGGTTATCATGAAAAAAATAGTTATTCCTGTCTAGCTATCTCATGTTCCACTGCTCTCATTTATGTACAGAAATAGAATGAGTATCTCTAGTTAAGCTCATATTGTAAGGAGTCGGTTTTGATGCTGCGTTTTGTGGCAGGCGGTATACGAGCACCACCCACGTCCCAAGCAACTGATTGTGGAGAATGATCTGCCGCAGAAGCTTAAGAATTTGATTGAGGAGAGGAGAGATGGACAGAGTTCTGGGGGCCAAGTTTTGGTCAAACAAATGGCCACTTCACTCCTCAAAGCACTTCATATCAACACCGTTTTGTAATGTAAATCTTTTTTCTTTCTTCCGCTTGTAAAGTTTCATCTTATTACCAATCCTCCCTTTGCTGTTTCTTTTCTTGTCTTTTCCTTTGATGTTTTTGCTAATTTTAATTGTTATCAACGTCAATTTTTTGTAATTATTTTATTTTGCAAACAAATGTGATATAGCAACATAATGTGTAATGATGTTTTAATATTAGTTATTTTAATATTCTTCTTGTATCATTACAAATTGTGAAATACTATCATCTTTTGGATAATTTTTTCGGCAGGGAGTTTTATCATTATTGCGTTTTGGCTTAATAAATTGTAAATTCAAATTGCCGAAACAATGGCTTGGTTTAGTAACTGATGAGTAAAGTTAGAAACAATGGCCTGGTTTAATAACTCAGATTTAATTTTTAAAATATTAATGCATTAATTGTTTTCTTACGATAAATAAAGTTAGAATTCAGTACAATTTGTCACTAATATCAGTTTAAACATATACATTATTTTTGGATAATTTTATATATTCAAACACAGTGATTTAATAAGCTTGCCCATGAGCTAACAAACTTCACTATATGAACTATTATCGAACCAAAAGTGAAATAGATTTGTTCAATTACAACCCGACTTGACATCACTTTGTCCAAAACTAAATGGGTGATAGAATGGCGAAGACTCAAAGCCAATAGTAAGATCAGACCTACCTGATATACATGAATTCTAGTTTATCTGATCCTCAGACCTCGCCTTCACTGTTGAGTGTCGTATTATTTCCTGCACAAAAATATTATTGCCCATTAAATACCATATAAAAAAAAAGCAGCAACCATCAAATTATTGTGGAGTGGTGATGAAATTTATCTGCAGTTCGATCTGCATTCTCTTAACAAAGAAGCCTAACTCGTGCAAGATACAAATTGTTAAGCATGTCATTTGTAAAAACAACATAGCGAAACTAGTTATGGCCTTCTAGAAATATGCAGACCGAGAAAGCTTCTGTTCATGAAATTGGATAGCAGCATACCAAAACCACAAAACGTAAGTAAAGTAACTATGAAAGAAATATTATTTCATTGAGAAAATGAAACAAAGAAAAAATAGATACGAGGAAAAGTATGTGTTATACCAGCTTCAGGTGCAGCAATACTGGGATCGGTTAGAATTCCTTGTCCCCTGCCACCACCTCCAAAGCAAACACCACTTCCACCAACGTCATTACTTCCACTAAATCTGCCCAAAATACCTCTTCCATTCGATTCCGGCCAAACACCTCTTCCACTGGAGGCCCTCCAAGGACCTCTTGCGTTGGAGTCCCCCCAAGCACCACTTCCACTGGAGGCCCCCGAATCACCTCTTTCACTGGGATTGCCCCAAACACCTCTTTCACTGGAGCCGCCCCAAAAACCTCTTCCACTGGAGCCGCGCGAAGCACCTCTTGCACTGGAGTCGCCCCAAACACCTCTACGACTGGAGTCTCCCCAAGCACCTCTCCCACTGGAGTTCCCCCAAGCACCTCTTCTGGAGTTCCCCCAAATACCTCTTCCATTGGAGGGCCCCCAATCACCTCTTCTTCCACTGGAGTCGCACGAAGAACCTCTTCCACCGGAGTTCCCCCAAGCACCTCTTCCATTGGAATCCCCCCAATCACCTCTTCCACTGGAGCCGCGCGAAGGATCTCTTTCAATGGAATCCCTCCAAACATCCCTGCCACTGGACTCGCACAAAGGACCTCTTCTGTTGGAGTCCCCCCAAGCACCTCTTCCACTGGAGCCGCGAGTAGCACATCTTCCATTAGAGTGCCCCCAAACACCTCTTTCATTGGAATCGCCCGAAATACGCCCCCAAACACCAGCTCCAGACAAAGCACCAGTCTCACGAATGCTACTTCTTCCTCTGAAGTCCCGCCAACCACTTCTTCCGCCAAAGTTAGACCAACCACTTCTTCCGCTAAAGTCGTTCCAACCATGTCTCCCACCAATCCTCTCACAGCATCTGCTACTGCCAACACTATCATGACTATCACCTCTAGGCTTTGCCTCAATCACAGACAGGATGCCCTCTCTAAATTCAGATCCATGTAACGCCAAAGCTCGGATAAAAGCATCCCTTTCCTTGAAGTCAATATATGCAATACTGTGAACAGAAAAGGATTACATTAGTCAGTGGCATATACCACACTGAAATTGCATAATGGAAGGCACTACACGGTCAAATTATTAGAGCTCTATAGATTTAAATCTATATAGTGATGTTACTAAATTGTTTGGATAACATTAATCCAAGGATATGTACACAAGTATCACCTAAATAAGTGTGAAGTTCCACCGTCTGAAGCAATAATCTAATCATGAAAAAAGGAAATAAAAAGAGAACCAAATAACAGGCCAATCCTGTTAACCACCATTTCCACAATCAGATATTACATATATATGTCATGACGTCTGTCCACATAACTTACACTTGATGAATAACAACATACAAAGAAATTTTAGGAAGAAATAATATGTGCTTCATTTGAAAAAGAAACAAAATTTTAGGAAGAAATAATATGTGCTTCATTTGAAAAAGAAACAATATTTCTTGATTGGTCATATGCACAACACACTCTACTTCGGAAACTCTTAGATTATCTCAATTTACACGAACAACTCATTTCAAGTTGCAAGCTTTGTTAAATTCTGGCAGGTTTTTGCAGCTGAATGTTGAGAAGATGATTATAAGAGGGGCATTTAAGGCAATTTAAATTATTTCCATCCCATTATATTGTTGAAAGCTTGTAATAATCTAAGACTTGCAATAATCTAAAAAAGATAGAATAAGTAGATATCTTTTTCTTTTTTTTCTGGGTGTGGTAGAAACATTGAAGAAGAATATTGGGTGTATGTTGACATAGATAGAACTAAACTAGACTGGCCAATCACCCTATTGTAATTGGTGCAATCATAATGCCAAGAAAAATTGAACAGAAGCAGGAGGATGTTACTTGCAATGAACTCCTGTTTTAAGGGTGTACAATGCCAAAAGTTATGTTTCAGTTACATAGCGCAAATCACAAGTCTCAATTACCCTAGAAAGAGGGTAGGCCATTTAAAAGTGGTTGAATAGTTGAATAAGGCTTTCTACATCTTTGCATCAAGTTATGGTATCTGCGAAACATGTAACTCGGATAAGAAATGTTTATGTAGGGGCCACACGATTAGCAGGAATTGGCTTTGGTGGTGATAAATGAATAAAAAAACAGGAACTTCAATCAGCTACTTGAACAGTTATTTACAGAGACCTCCCAAATCTATATGATTAGCTTAGGAATTTAAAAACTAATAGAAAACTGAATTTGCAGTAATGAGGAGGAGGGACAAACCCTCTAACACAACCATCTTGATCTTTCGGAACAGAAACTCTTGAAACCTCACCACAAGAACTGAAATGCTCTTCCAGAGATTTTCTGATCTGAAGCCATCAACTTGTTAAATTGATCATAATGATTTGAAAAGGTGCAGGGGACATAGACACAAGGTGAAAAAGAACATGTAAACACAAACCTCATCTTGACAATTAGATTTACTGAATCCACGGACAAATACTGTTTGCCCCTGAGCATTCCCTCCCTTCTGAAAAGACTCTGTTCCTTGGCAACTAGAAGTATTAAAATATTTTATACTCAGTGGAACTATATAATAAAATACTACAGGCACATAGAACATTGAAAAAACCGTCCATACCCATTGTATCGGGTAAACGATCTTCTTTCCTTCACAAAATCAAGTCTCACACGCCGTCGCAACAACTCTTTACCATTCAATTCGCGAAGGGCCTATAAGTATACAAATGAGAATTGACAGCTAATAGAACAAAGGTAGGAACGTGAATCATTTAATTGATCCTTAAGCATGACATGAAAAGTTACATTTTCTGCTGCTTCTGCAGAAGCAAATTCAACATAACCATAGCCTTTAAATGTTTCATCGGAGTTCATGGCAAAGCGAATATCAACAACTTCTCCAGCAGCTTTGAAGAAATTCTCACTGGAACATTATAGAAGTGTCATGAAAAGGAAAACATACCAGATACAACCAAAGATTTTAAGAAAAGATAAACCGTACACATCCTCTTGCTCAATGGAGAAGGATAAATTCCCAACATACAAAGTTTTTCCGCCAGTTGTCTGCTCTGTGGGAGTGGCAGGGGTCTGGAGCTGCAGAACGTAAGAAATCGATATTCTAAGGAGGTCATGAACTGAGTTTATTTATACATAACCATTCACAAATTCTGTACATATATTTATCCAAATAACATTTGGAGTGTCTCAAAGTATGAACTTCACATCAGGAAGTAGGCTTGATTCCCCAAGTATCCCCACATAACTCAGTTAACTTTGAATATACGCAATGTGAAAAAGATTTTCAACATGCGTCGTGTACCATACGCCGTACGCAAAGAAAATGCTTGTCTGAGAAATCGAGACAAGCCTAGGATTATGACCTTACATCATCATCTGAGCTGCTGGTTTCATCATCGAATTCCAGTTCCTCATTAGTAATATCTTCCTCCTGGACTGTATCAACATTATCATCATTGTTAGTCTCATGAGCAGAGTCAAGTTCATGAATCCTCGAATCATCTTTCTCCCGCACAGAAACCAGTGATTTCACTGTACTCAGTGGTGGAGAAGATAAGTTGGCTGCAGTAACATCCCCATCCAAAAAGGCTGCATCTTCAGAGGAAACGTCAAAATCCTTACTTGATTCTTCCTTCTTCTTTTGGGGAGCTGCAGGGTCCTCCTTACTCAATGACATAGCTGCAGCGACATCCTCATAAAAACTGGTTTCATCCCGAAAGCAAGAGTCAGCATCATCATTTGGTTCATCTAACTCAAAGGCAGCAGCTATATGCCCATCCTTTGACGCGACAGCAGGTTTCTTTTCAGCTGCACCAGTGTCTTCCTCCAAAACATTACTTTTATCTTCTAACATTGAAACTATGTACACATCCACTCCAGATACTTTAACCTGGCAAAAGTTAATACGAAATAAACTTATTTTACTTGCTACAAGAAGAATCCACCCCCGTTCATAGATGTAAGGATACATAATTAACCATTAAACTGAGGATAGTATAAGTGCCTAAACAAATGATCTAAGGCATGAGAAATGTATGGCAGGAAGGTGAATATATAACATTGCACGTAACTATTTCACCAGCAGTCGACAACACCAACTGTTATCGAGCAATGTGTCTATATTGACAAGTAGATGAAAGATAAATGATGAAACACACTTCAATTTTCCAGCTGATAAGAATGACATAAACCTCGATACAGTGCTCGGGCTTGGAACAACAATCATCTGCCTGGGAGAAGGTATCGACTTTCTTTTGAATTTCAATGGTATCAGTCGTGATCTCACCCACACTTTCCGACACCTTCTGCTTCTTAGCACTCACTACTTCCGTCTCAATAGCATCCTCCGCTTCCCTCTTGCCTACTGAACATGAGAATAAACCAGATTTTTGTAAGGATCGCATAAAACGTCAAAGAAGAAACCCATAATAATTCGAGAATACCTCGACAAAGAAAGAAGAAATAGGAATTAGCCCAGAAAACAGAACGAAAATGAATGCAAAGAAACAGAGGTAATGAAGATCACAGGAGTTGGGGGAGAAATTAGAGAAGAAATGGGGAAGGGATAAACCTTTTTCCACAGAAGCTAAATCCATTTATATCACATATAAAACTGAATCAAATTCGTGAAGAAACAAAATGGCAGAGGCAGCAAGTTTGTTGATGGATCTTCTTCCCTTTGAGAACTTGAACAGCGGCAGTGCCAGTGTCGAGTAAAATTTTCTGCAAAACCCTCATAAGCTCCTTTTTTAAGGCAAGACTGACACTCACTACTCAATAAATGGCTGTACTCCGATATTCATAAATTTGAGAGGAAAAATATCACATTAAATTTCAGTTTATTTCTATATTTCATAAAAATATTTTCAAGAATCAATAATATTGATTATAATGATAAGCTATCAAAATTATAACAAAAATGTATTTCAAGCAATATAATTTTAAGAAAAGACATCCTTATTTTAAACAATATGAATGTATTATATTTTTATATTACTCAAAAGACGATATTTTTAAAAAGTTTAATTACAATTTTCTATGTTCACATTTTTGTTACAATTTAGAAACTCTTAATACGAATAGCACCAAACATGATGTCATCGGTCACCACCACAGGGTGGGCTTGAGCCCACTCCAACCATTTTGAAGACTATAGACAAAGACTTGATTGGAGAATGAAAAGGGGGTAATTGCTATCTTCTTATGGAGAAGAAGAAGCGTGATATATATTTTAATATATAATTTTTATAGAAACAAAAGAATATTTGAGGCTTCTTCTTCAAGAATACATACAAACTATTATTCTATGATATAATCTAAATAGAAATTGAAACAAACTATTATGGTAACAATCTAAAAAGAATACGAAAGTTTTTTTGGGATTAGAGATGACTTAGTGATAGAGTAAGTACTCTTTAAGTCTTAGTTCGAATTATACTAATGTCTATATATGTTTGGATCTATCATAATATTTTTTTTTCAAATATAATTTATAAATCAGTATCTTTTGCAGGATATTATACAAGAACATAGGTTTAATAAGTTAAGTTGACTGCAAATTCCCATAAAAACATTAATGCATGTACATTTTCGCTTTCATGGAAATTACATGAATATATGAATCACCAAATTATTTAATCCTAAAGACTAATACATGGGACGATGAAGTGTAATTTAAAGTTTCTTTCAAATTTTTCTTTTCGTTTTCTTGTTAGGACCTAAATTTTTTAATATCTATGATCGATGCTAGCTTGAGTTTTATTATTTTGATTAAATTTAATGTATTTTGTGTTTATAGACCATCCAATCAAATTTTAGTGTTGAAATTCAACTTACGTTTTTTTTAAAAAAAAAAACTTATGTTATAATTAAATTTAGGGGTTGAAATAGATATTATTTAA
Organism: Monilaria moniliformis; assembly: GCA_034509125.1. Lineage (NCBI taxonomy): Eukaryota > Viridiplantae > Streptophyta > Magnoliopsida > Caryophyllales > Aizoaceae > Monilaria > Monilaria moniliformis. Next base: position 8,616 of record JAYDZE010316048.1, on the reverse strand, counting down.
AATTAGAATAGGAGCTTATGTTAGTATGATGTCTTTCAAACGAAATCAACTCCATAACTAAAAACAAATACATTAAATTGAGCATATTAATAAAATGACATCACAAGTCTCGTCAAAAAAAATGATTATAAACCTTCGCTATTCTCTCTACTTCATACAAACAAATAGGTAATGTCAAACCAATTTTGCTTTGTTACACAATAGTACCTCTTCCTTCCATTTATGTGGCTCAAAACTTTTGTCACGCATATTAAGAAATACCATTTTTATAATTACATATTAAAAAGATCCTACTTTCAAAGTACCCTCTCTGACTATCACACTAATAATGTTCTAAAATTAATTTTGAATTGTTCCATTTATAATGTCTGGGATCCAAAAAAAAAAAAAACCTAATAATTGTCACTTTAGTTTATAGCCACAAAAACTACATTCCTTAATTTGAGATCTTACTAATAAGATGGATGAAATATTTTTAAACACTTGTTGAGTCATTATTACTGAAATAATTCAAAATAAATTTTAAGCTATATACAATGAATCAGAGGGAGTGGTATATAGGATGGTTCCAACTCCCAAAGGCAGAACCCGTGGAACAGCAACACAGTGACAGCTATGGCCATGGAAAGAGATTCTTGAAGCACACATATTATCATTCATGCCTTAAAATCTTCTTATTGGTGAAAAGGCTATACCTTTCCGTCAACAAAACTCCACGTGCTATTCAACAATATTTTAATGCCACGTCAGATTACCCCATTGACTTCACCGTACAAAAAGGATCTTTCCCTGCAAAGGAAAATGCCAACTGCACATGTATTCTCCACCGCCTCACATTGAATGACAAAATGACACCCGAAAATGGAAAGCGAAAGAGACCAAACTTATTTATTAATAAATGCATGTAATAACAAATTCAAAGAAACTGCTTCTCACGAGTAAATACATGTATAACGAATTCATTTCCCCTCTGACCAAAATAACAGACCTCTGACAATGTAAATATACAATTCTTTATCTAGGTTCCATGATGCAGCAGCATCTATGCAATCTAAGCTAAATGAACTGAAAGCATTTGACTCCCAGCTCAATTTCTTCCAGGCATTAACTACAAGGCAGAACAGAATCATTCGACCAAAACTAAATTGAACAAATATGCAATCGTAGTAAGATTCTCGTTTCTTTCATTTACCCAGAATACTTGCTTGCTATTTCTCACTGAATGAATGCTTCTGTCGTGTGTGATTCCAGATCGGAACATCTATAATGTTGAAGAGTGAGCTAATCGACCGCTGCTTTGTTTCTCCAGTTAGAAGGCTTAGATAAGCCATCAAAGATTGGACTAGTCATGGCTGCAGCAGAAAGAGCCTGAAAATCTTGCTTCAAACTCCACTTTGATGTCAGCCATATGGATGACAAGGCACCATTGTCTGAATCCTGCAAACTTGATACACTTGACGACTTCTTTACCCCATTAACATCATCATTTACGAAGGAATCCCCCAACCCTATAGGAATTGGGTTAAACCCTCCTGCTTCACCATCAGCTCCTAGTGACACAGTACGACCAGCTGACTTGGGCCTGAGAGCCAGGCCTTTGCTTGTAATAGCTGAAATTGCAGTACCACTATTGTTTTCCTCCTTCAGAACCTTTTCTGAAGTGCGGGAAGTAAAATCAGCCTCAGATTTTTGACGGCGTCTTACCAACTTGTCAATCAATTTAGCAGAGCCGTTACTTTCAGCTCCTTGTAACAAATCCTGATCAATGAGACTGCCATTTTCTGAATCTAAACAATCATCTGCACTTTTTGACTTTCTATAATGGCTAGGTGGTGGGTTAGAGATAGATGATTTGAGAAGTGGCCCATCCTCTAGATAATGGGCTCCCCCTTTTTTGTACATTGCCATTTCACAGCCTTCTCCAGCACCTTTTATGTCTGCTGATCTAGGACCATAATAACCTTGCATCCTGCTCATGGACGGAGAGACTTTCTTTTCTGAAGAAGATTTCAATTTCAATGATGAAAATGAATCAAATAAATCAGAGTGTCTACGACTTGATAATGTCTGCTGAGTACTGCTTGGCCTGCAAGTGGACACCAAAATAAGCCACTTCATCAAACTCTGAACTATTTGTTATTTGGTGTTTTTCAACATGGCAAGGGAGATACAATAACTTTTGACTTTTCAACAGCTTAAATTTCAACTAAATGACATTAAGCAACCACCTTAAATATAGGGGCAGGAACAGTATCCCCATATCTACCAAGAAGACTAAGGAGACAACTAAGAAGATGAACTGATTGCAGCTCCAGCAAATTATGATGTGATTATAATCCATTACACAAACAAGATGTCCAATTGGTGCAGTGACAAATGCTGGAAAATCTCCATTATGTGAAGTATCTTCTATGCATTGAACTGCCATTCAGTATGTTTATAGATATGACTACCACACTGCTCAACTACAATGCTTAATCTAAGGGTGTTCAAGCATGGCATGGGGTAAAGAATTTGAGAAATATTATGTTGCCCCATTATTCTCTAATCTCACACAGATTGGGCACAGAGGAAAAGAAGAAACAGAAAAGCAATGTAAATTAGTACGTAAAGGTTTCCAACAGGAGTAGACTTAAGGTGCGTGCTCTTTGGTTGTAAATTTATCATGAGAAAAGGAAAAGGAGGGCTTACCCTTTAAATTCCTCCTTTCTTTTCCGTCCTTATCTATACACAAATTTTACCTTTTCTTGTTCCTCCTTTTCACTCCAATGAGGAAAAATATTATCAAACCAATAACTCACGATAATATTTTACTTCATTGGAGTGAAGATGAGGAATAAAAAATGGTGAAATTCTTTTTTTTATATATAAGGAGGGAAAAGAAAGGAAGAAATTAAAAGGTGAGGATTTTATTTTCCCTCCTTTTCCCATGATAAATTTACAACCATAGAGAACGTACCATTAATGGTATAGATAATCTGTTCTTTGGAAATGAGACAAATACAGGGATCAGCTAAGACTGACAGCCTCAAAAAGTTGAAGACAACCAGTTTCTTCTTCTGTTAGATACGCTCGATGTACTTAACAAACATATAGACAATAGGCAAATACTACCATAGCTTGTTTATGAACAAAAAGTATCAGGATCTTAAGCATGATTAGTCCATTTTCTGACGTGAAACCTGATACATTAGTACAGTTTCAAATTTGAAATTTTTGTGGAAAGTTAACGATATACAAGAATGAGAACAAATCATATACCGTGGAGGAGTCTTGTGACCATTTGACAAGACGGGTGAAGGGGGGTGCCTCCCGGGAAGTGGGATTTGAATTGTCTTAAGGGCAAACATTTGAAGATCTGTCACCAATCCATTTAGCCTTTTTATATCAGCAACCTACACCAGAGATCAGAATTTTTGACTCAGAACAGAAGCTTAGTCCAAAACAAAGCATTTCGGCCTCAAAAAGACAAAAAGTATTTCAGTGTAGAATCTGCAACACTCACATGTGATAATACATACGAACTCAAAATTCGAAGTTTAGATGAGCAGAGCTTAATCTTATGGAATTCCAACAGAAGTGGGCGCAAGCGGAAAATAGACACACATTTCCAACAACAAGAATATAGAAAAATCGAACTATAATTTGTATTACTTGCAGGCAAATAACTGCACAGAGCACAAGCAAAGTACAGAAATCGCACAAATAGAAAGGAAGAAAACTAGAAAGTTCCTAGACGGAGTCGCACAAGTTAATTAAGACTATAATCAACAGAAAAAGGTAAAAATATCCATCTATACCTCGACACCGTATTTGATGGCGACGCCGGCGAGCGTGTCGTATTTAGACACGGTGTGGACTATGTAATTTAAACCACCGTTAGCGCCGACGCCAAGGGAGGAAGGCGGCGGATGAAAAATCGGCACCGATCTCGTCGGCGACGATGATCGGGCCTTTCCGGTTTGGTATGATTCGGCTCCTCCATTTTCGTTCATTCTCAGAAACCCGTCTCTCTCCATAAGCCCCAAAACCACAAAACTAAAAATAAAAAAATAAACCCAATATAACGGAACTACCGTAAGTGTTCGGACCCCTGCATTCTGAAACTAATCATCGCCAAACTCGAATACACCGTTTTTTCTGATAAAATAAACAAATTCATCGAATTTCTATAACGAATTTAGATGAGCTCGCTTTTGCAGATCTGCAGAGTGAGTATTGTCAAATTCTCTCTCTCTCGCTCTCTCTCTCTCTCTCATATCTGGTGTGTATAAATATTCCTAGAATGTACTTTGCTATATATAGCACTCAATTTCCAGGCTTACTCCTTTACTTTTTCTATTACTTTGATTTGCTAATTTTTTAGAGTTCACAAGTGCAAAATATAAATGAATTATTACAATTAATACTTGATCACAATATATGTCTAACTAGCTTCGTAATGTATATATTGAAATAAATACAATATAATATATATATATATATATACTTGAAAAATTGTTGCATTTAATATAATATCGTATCTTTTCGTCAAAAAACAATAAATAAAAAAATAAATAGAAGATCTGTACGATAAAAAAATGATTAGGTTGTAATAAAATATAGGGAGGAAAAAGTCAACAATATAAAACGACGTTGTTGCGTTGGGAATTGAAAAATATATCACCGACAACTTTCCGTGTTTCCAACTTAAATATTTTTTATTTATAATCTCTAACTTACTCCTTTTCTTTTCTTTTCTTTTCTTTTCTTTTTAATTGATTATTATTATTCAAACAAAAAACATGAAACCAATAATACATGATACATTATTTTCGATCAATTTTTCAATAAATGACTGAAAATGACACACATACACTAAAATATTATATTATATATTGTTTGGATCATAAAGAAATGGCGGTCAAATTTAACAACTAGAGAATTATTTTGTCGGAGTATTGCTGATTTTTTAAGAGATATTTATATAACCTAAAAAATAATAACAAATTCAACACTAGTTCATTATTCAATTATGGCAAAATAGCAGAAAATGCAAGATGACCTCTTCCTAAGTTTAGTTGTTCACCAGACCACAACTTCAATTCTTTATATTGAACACTACAGGTACAGGCAATCACTGATTCACTTCCATATCATAATTTAAACATTATCCTCTCTCTCTCTTTTTTACATTAAAAATCATATAATAAACACAAATATCTATAAACAAAAAAGAAAATAAATTGACAATTATGAATGTATTATAATTAGACATACCTCAATACTTAAGAATAATTTAAGAAGGAAGTATAGAACCAGTCATTATCCTTCACTCATAGTTATAAGTTGTTATTGATCCAAAGAGGCACACTAATAATGCCCATTAAAATCACATATATAACACACAGAAACAAATAGTAGATTTATGTTCATACAAGCCAAAAATGACATGATACTATATTATCACATGCTTAAAACAGCCAATATTTTAGATTTTTTTTCTTCCATTCCAGTGAAAGCAACATCTAAATCCCTATCTATTTTATGCATGCCAATATTTTAGATATTCAGATACAAACTTGCACAATCAAGTTATTCAACCAAAACCAAATGAATCCACAAACTGCATACACAAACATATAATAAAAGTAAAGCAATCGAAGCAGAAGTTATACTCCAAGTATGTACTTTGGGCATCCTTACTTTTTGCTAATTCTAATCAACATAATTAGTAAAACTTATATCTAGTTAAGTTCACAAAACGAGCTTAAGTGGGTCAGTCAGCAAAGCTCTAATTCTTGAATTATCACAATATGGTCATGGAATCAAAACCTTTCTCAAGAAGGGGTCTAGTTCATTGCGTACTCCGGGTAGTTTATAAACTAAAAGCACTGTGCCAACAATGCAATACAAAGTGTGTTCAGAATGCAAAACACTAATGATTCAATTCTCCCTCTCAACGAGAGCCCTACCCCATCAAACACATATCTAATTCTTGGTGATGACAAAAGACAGACTAAATCACAGGGGATAACTGATAAAATTCTGAAGGCCCTCTAGATAGCATTGCAAAGAAACTACGAGTGGCATAGAGCACACTTCCAGGGTAATTATTGACCCTAGAAGGACCCGAGCTAGCATGGACCACATATAGAAAAGTCTAGAGGAAATTTGTGTGGGAAGAAAATAAAATGCAGTAGTTCATGGCTTCTCAGAAGATATATATTAGCAAGAAATGAGATGAAATCCACTTAGCATAGTCAGCAGGCATCAAATCCACACTTTTGAAAAACTTGATTATTCAAAACCAGTAATTTAGAACTCAAAAAGACAAATCTAAAAACTTCTATGTTCTAGCATGCTGTTCACTTGGTGTGCATCAGAGTAGCACAAAAGACAAATGCACTCAACAAATGCAGGACAGTAGTAAGGGTTTGAATGCAGCAGCATAGATGAAACAGCAGCCTCCATTAAATTTGGATAATATGATAAATAATTACAAGCATCAATTAAAATAAGAAAAATGGCTTACACTTAGGAGTATGTGTGCGGGGATGCATTTGTCAGGAAAAAATATAATATAAACAATCCTGCCAAGGCTCTCCATAACTTCTCAAAATTCCACATTGCGATCTAAAACTTGATCTAGGTGGAAGCATTATTTGGGCCAATTCCTCTTGCTCTGCAGCCTATAACCAGAAAAAGATAGGAAAATGAGAAAAGATGCAACCATTCAATTATTGCAGAAGAGTTTGAATATGATTGGATGCAGCTATGGTGTGACTAGTTTTAAACAACCAAGCCTAACCACTACATTGGCTTAAGTGGGCGTGTGCAGTAAAGTAGAATCTAATCTAAAACTATTCAGAGAAAAAGAACAGTGTCAATAACCATCTCTCTCTCTCCATATATGTAACCAAATGTATGTTATTCTGTACGTACAAAATGTCACATGGCCAGTGTGAAAAACGAGTTCGAAACTGTTCAAATGCAAAACTAGCTGGGTAAAAGATAAGGAATTCAATTTAGTTTAGGAGCCTTGCACTGTTGCACACCACTTGAGATCCCAAAGTCAACAAAACAAATTTATCTTCTGGCATTTTAAGAACTCAATTCAGGCTCTTCAGACAGCTGGAAGAATAAAACTTCTCCAAAAACAAATGGTATGCATTACTATCATACACCAGAGAGAATATTCCTAAGAGTTGGCATCCAATCATGATGCATCTATAAGTATGGAATTATAGATAACTGCTAAATGGCATCTTCAGTCAGGTAAAATACTAACTATTTCACTTGTTCATGCCCTAATTCAATGAACTTATTTATTAGTGTTCTAAGATTCTACCATAGGAAGAAACAGATGATCTGCTTAAGTTCCATACTGCCATTCTAAGAATAATATAATCAGGATTGCCACCTTTAGAATAGAACAAATTTTCCTGTTGAACTGATTTATTATTATATTGTTAACATGTATTTAAGTGTTTTCTGACAACAGTTTGGGGAATTTGGCTAGTAAAGGGAGAAAGACCGACAACTCACCACATATTCTAAAGGTCAGTCTTATACTGGTCTCCAATTGACGGTAGACATGTCCGGCCTACAAGGCATCATTGGAACACCATGAACTGTGACAAATACAGCAAGAGGGTCGAATTAACAACATAAATTGCACTTCTGTAGGTAGCTAAATTCACAAATACCAAGCAGCTCATCTGCAGCAGTAAGATCACCTGGAATTGGAGGTGCTGGTGGTAAGCTATTTGCTGCAGCAGGCTGAAAATTAATGGCACTTGCTGGAGCCCTTTCTGAAGGTGGTCCAAAATAACCTGCTAGAGATCAAAATTCTGCGAAAATGAGTTTTACTAGTGGGGACTCTTCAACTATTTTTTTTGGGTAAGAACCAAGATCTAATTCATAAGTCGATTAGGGAGAGAAGTTCAGAAAAAGGATGAAACAAGAACACTCCACCTTAGCTCTTGAGAGGCATAACAGCTCAAACTAGAAATCATGGTGATTGTAGCAGTGCAAGAAAGTTGGATAATCCAGTTGTTGGTAAAAGGACCACTAGGCAAAAGAATACAGTAAATACAACAATAATTTCCTGGTTAAAGAGTCGCAGCTTTTACTATATTCATATGCTTTCTTCTAGATTTAAGTGGTCAACGCAAGCCATTTAAGCACATAAGATACCTCATAACTTTTCAATGAGGATATATAATTTTGAAAGTAAGGGCAGCAATGACTAACTAATCATAATTATTTACTTCCGAACAAAAACATACCCACACCTTCTTGAGAATAAGGTTGACCAGAAAATGGCTTGGCTCCAGCATTCCACCTTCCACAAGGAAGATCCGCATTGAAATCATTTACTGGCATCCGCCATTGTTCATCTGTAGAATACCTCCTAGGGCCATCAGCAAATACTGGCAATGGATAAGGGGGATATTGATGCCGCATGACTGGATTCTGATACGAGAAATGGGCAGATACTTGTTGAGGTGGGGCCTCAGGAAGCAATGGTCTTTGGGCAAACGTTGCAGTACCAGGCAGCAAATGTTGTCTCTGCTGTGAAGCTTGGTGATTAATACATGGATCATTCTGTCCATATTCAACAGGCCTTGATGA
>JAYDZE010315937.1:0-18400 GCA_034509125.1 Monilaria moniliformis | reverse complement strand
GCACTTATTGTGCCGGCCACTAACCCATATAGGGGGAAACCTGATAAATAAACGACATAAACATAGGCGGTCCAAAAATTAGCTACTTACTCTAAGAGCCTGACTGTTCACATTTCTTTATCCTCGCATTATCCTTAATCAAAAATTAGGTAAGTTTGTTGTAGATAAATTAATTCAACTGGTAAGAGGAGTGGAATAATTTCTTAAGTCTTTCTCAAAGTGTAGGGTGAGAATTTCATTAATTCTTTTAATAGTGATTTGGAGTATGATTTTTTATATACGGACATAGTCTAATCTACAATTTTTTTCGGATGTTACATAACACGTGATGTGATGTTTGATATTAATAAAAAGAAACAAAAGTATATTTTAAAAATAAAAGAAACATTACAAGATTAAAAGAAATATTGCTATAGCACAATAATTATTTTAAAATATGATTGGTTTGAGAATTATCTGGTATCGTGTGTTTAATATTTTATATTTCTGTTGGTAAGTTCAATTCATCCAATTTTGAATTGTAAATTGAATTTCTTCTCCTTTTATGTACACATCAAACATTATTTGGTAGATAAGATAAGCCTAAATATGATAGATATCTGGACTGTACCGATTGTTTGATAGCCCAGATGCATATCAATGGAGGTGCCATAAATTTTCAAGCCTAGGTGTAAATCATTGTTCCTCTTACCCTCTGAATTGGATAATATGGCATGAATGAACAATAACATAAACAATAATCTTTGAAGACCAAATTACCCTCATCTTCAAAGACACTCAAATCCCAATTTTAAAGACACAATCTTTTCATACAACAATATTCGCATGTTACACTTCTCCCTCTAGAAATCATCACCAAAATATCAAGAATCAAGAATCAAGGATTAAAAATACCCTAAAATTTCAATAATCAAGAATTAAACATAAATTTTCATAAAAAAAAAGAAAGATAAATGCTCTGTATCTGATAATAATTACAAGAATAAAAAATGAATTTAAAATAACTAGAGATGGGATGCAAGCTAGCGGTGGCGGTGGCGGTGGCTGTTAACTTGTCAATGCTAAACCATGAGCATGCTGATCTTGAGAAGAAAAATAACGTGCATGAGAATGGTGGAAGTGAAGTCAAGAAAGTTGAACAAGACTTCTACGTGGAAACTAAAGTCTCTATGAATCAACAAGCTCATATATCAAATGTCAGCTGGAAAGAAGTGTTGACTGGAGAGAGGAAGGACATGAGCAAAAGAGAAGAGGGACAACACGTGATCCCAGTAGCATAGAGAATCTCCTTTCAGTTATTGTATTTTATTGTATAGTGCTTTTGTTCTCTAGCTAGTTATTGTTGGCCTTGTGTTCTAGGGTTTGGCACCTACTACAATATATAGCAGTAAGTTGTAAGAAAAATCTCAAGCCGTCATAAAGATGTTTGCTCACTTTAATGAAACACATTTTTTCTTGCCTTACGAACTTCAACAATGTCTCTTCTCTTCACTTTCTTTCATGGTATCAGAGCCTAGGTTGCATCCTAGGCTAGTGTTTTCTATCTTTCTCTTTTTTTTTTTTTTTATAGCTATGGGCGAAAGTGAGGATTCAACCTCAACCCATTTCGCCTCCATACAGTAAAGTGCGGTCATACCTATCTTTCCTCAAAATCATCCGATTTCTATTAAGTTATCTGAAGGAAACTATATTGTGTGGAAACAACAAATCATGGCTACGGTTAGAGGTTATGGTCTGGAATCTTACCTCACTGGATAGCAGGTTGTTCCACTTCAAATGATGGCTATAGACAGAGGCTCACAAATGAAACTCAATCTCGAGTTTCTAGCTTGGCACTGTCAAGATCAACTCTTGGCTACGTGGATTCAATCCTCCCTCATGGAAAGTATAATGGTGTTAGTTGTGGGGCTGACTACGAGCCAAGAAATCTGGTCTGCTCTAGAAACCAATAGTGTGAGTCAATCTAGAACCAAAATTATGCACTACAAGCTTCAACTACAAACTGTAAAAAAAAAGATTATCTCAGTATAAGAGAATATCTCAACAAGGTTAAGACCTTATGTGATCTGCTTGGGGCAGCTGGCTGCCGGGTAATGGAGGAAGATCAAATCCTCCATATCTTAGGAGGACTCAGAGGAGAATACGATCCAGTGATAGTTTCTGTTACATCCAAATGTGATGCCTGGACAGTTCAGGATGTCACTGCACTTTTACTCAGTTTTGAGTCGAGACTTGAAGCCTCCAAAGGCTCAAGCATAAACGCATATGGATCTCAACCTTCGGCTCATTTGGCTCAAGCCGCTGGACAGAAGAAGTAGGGTGTCTATCCAAACCACAAAGGTGGAAATATTAGATATGGTCGAGGGGAAGGAGGAAGAGGTTCCTCATTCAGAGATGGTAAGGGAAACTACAAAGGAAGATGATCCGGTAGTAGACCGACCTGCCAACTTTGCCAAAAGCCTGGCCATACGGCTGACCGATGTTGGCATAGGTTTGAGCAAGGTTTCATGCTACAACCTCCGTAGTCGAGACCACCAAACAATCAACAGAATCATAGTCCTCCTACTCAGTTTCACCCTATACTCATGTTGCTCAAACTCGAGGAAACCAAAGCTTCTACTCTCCCACTTAATATAATGTTGAGAGTTGTTCCTCTTCTCCTTGGTATGCAGACTCTGGAGCGACGAACCATGTTTCACATGACTTCAACAATCTCAACACAACCTTGGAATATCATGGAGGTAACAATCTTCAACTTGGTGAAGATTTTGGTGTAAATATTGCTCACATAGGACAGTCCATGGCCAAATCTTCTCCATCCTCTAATTCTAGAGTCCTTCTACTAAATAACCTTCTCCATGTTCCTAAAGTAACCAAAAATCTTCTAAGTGTTTATCACTTTACAAAAGATAATAATGTGTTATTGAGTTTCATCCTTTTGCTTGCTTTGTGAAAGACCAGGTCACCAAAGCCACACTTCTCAAGGGAACACTTGACAAAGGGCTCTACAAATTCATTCTCCACAATTGTTATCCTGCTCCAGCCTCTTCCAGTTACTCTTCTTCAATCAAGAGCATAACCTTGTCTTCCGCGGTTTGCTCAGCTATTTTAAATTCCCAAGTTTTCTCTACGAATGTTACTTCTAATATAAATCTTTGGCACAAAAGACTTGGCCATTGTGCAATCAATGTAGTTGAAAAGATTTTACGAAGTTGTAATATTCATTTCTCTTCAATGAAGTCTAGCTTATTATGCCACCCATATTGTGTAGCTAAAAGTCATCGCCTTCCTTATCTTGATTCTGTAACACAATACACTCAACCATTACAAATGATACATAGTGATTTATGGAAGCCCGCTCCCCTATGCTCAAGAAATGGTTACAAATACTATGTGAGTTTTGTACATCACCACAGTAGGTACACTTGGTTGTACCTTTTAAAAACAAAGAGGAAAGTTCTTGATGTTTTCAAACAATTCAAGAGTATGGTTGAAACTTAGTTTAATAAAAAAATCAAGGCCCTTCAATCTTATTAGGGGGGAGAGTTTCAGGCTCTTACTGAGTTTTTACGATGCGAAGGAATTCTCCATCGGATATCATGTCCCTATACCCCACAACAAAATAGGATGGCCGAAACAAAACACCGTCATATTGTGGAAATGGGGCTTGCCCTCTTGGCCCAATCCGGTCTTCCCAAAGGCTTTTGGGACGATGCGTTTTGCATGGCTATTTTCCTCATCAATCGTCTATCATCCCAAACAACCAAATCCATCTTTCCCTACAAAAAACTCTTCAAAACCAAACCGAATTACCATGCATTAAAAACTTTTGGTTGTTTTTGCTATCCGTACACACGGCAATATAACCGAAACAAGCTTGAGTTTCGGTCAGACGCTGCCACTTTCTTGGGATATAGTAAATTCCATAAAGGCTACAATGCCTTACTTGCTAGCGATAAAACTCAGTATCTCCTGCGATATTTTGTTTGATGAAACCATATTCCCCTACAAGCATTCCAACTCAACAACTCCTCCAACATTTTATCCTCAGTGGATGCTTTCTGCCTTTTCCCATACTTAATACCAATACATCATCTATTTCATGTTCTACTATTGGTGCATCATCTACTGCTTTCCAAAATAAAGATACATCTATATCTTTTGCTTATACAAATGCTCAACCTTCACCTCATCATGGTTCGAGTTCCCCAACATTCATCAATTCACATTCTCCCAATTCCACATCATCCATTCCCTCTTGTGGAAATTCACCAACCTCTTCTGCAACATCATCTCTTATAGTTCCTCATCTGGCTTCGCAGCACCATATGATCTTAAGGGCTAAGCGCGACATTTTCAGGCCTAAGCTTTATCACAATGAAACCATTGCAGATCGTCCCTCTTCCACAGTGCCAAAATCCATAGCCCATGCCCTCTCAATACCTGTTTAGCGCAAGGCCATGTACGAAGAATTCTTAGCGTTGCTCCCGTAACAAAACTTTGATCATCACTCACCTTCCTGCTGGTAAGAATCTTGTGGGTTGTACATCGGTTTTTCGGTTAAAAAGGCATGCTACAAGTGAAATTGCAAGGCATAAGGCCCGACTAGTCGCCCAAGGTTTTTCTTTAGAAGCCGATTTTGACTTTACCTAGACTTTCAGCCATGTCGTAAAGCCTAACACCATTTGCTTAATTCTTAGCATTGTTGTGGCTTCAAATTGGAGAATCACTCACATTGACATTAATAATGCCTTTTTGAATATCGATTTGGAAGAAGAAATATATATGAGACAACCTCCGGGCTTCAAACAAGATGACCCTACTATGGTGTGTAAGCTGAACAAGGCTTTGTATGGCCTTAAACAAGCATCTCGTTCTTGGTTTTTCACCATCCAATCTGCCCTTCTCAACATTGGCTTTACTCAATCGAAGATCGATACCTCATTGTTCTTCCGCAACATATACTGAGGTAATCTATTTGCTTCTTTATGTTGACGATATGCTCATCATCGGTAATTCCTCTTCCGGCATAGCTTACATTGTCCAGCAACTTCATCAACGTTTTTCCCTTAAAGACCTTGGGGATGTGACTCATTTTCTTGGTGTTCAAGTATCCAAAACAGCACAAGGTCTCCATCTCTGTCAAGCTGCATATCTTAAATATCTTCTTCAAAAGGTTAAAATGAGTGACGCCAAATGCTACCCAACTCCAATGGAATCTGATTCAAAACTCTCCAAACATGAAGATGAACCCATTGTGGATGGTTAGCTTGCTACCATAACTAGGCCCGAAATTAGCTTTGCCGTAAACAAAGTTAGCCAATATATGTCTTTCCCATTGAGTACACATTGGAAGGTTGTGAAATGCATTTTGCGTTATCTTGTGATATCCATTGATTATTGAATCCACATTCGAGCGTCTAAATTCATGTTCGCTGGTTTTTTTGGATTTTAATTGGGCATCGAACTTGGATGATAGACGATCAACGACCGGATATTGCGTGTATTTTGGAAACAACTTAGTGTCGTGGTGTTCGAAGAAACAAAAAGTGGTGTTGAGATCCAGCACAAAGGCCGAATACAGAAGCTTGGCTCACGTCGTTTCAGAGGTGACTTGGCTGAGCTCCTTGCTTGCGGAATTGTGTGTCAAGGTTGAAGCGCCTCCAACCATATAGGTTGACAATTTGAGCACAATAGCCCTCGCATTGAATCTGGTCCTTAACGCGCGCACAGAACACATTGAGTTGGACATACATTTTGTGCGAGATAAGGTAGCAATGAAGAAGATAGATCTGAGGCACGTGCCTTCCATCGATCAAGTTGTCGATATTCTTACAAAGCCCTTGAGTTACCAATTCTTCTCGAGACTCCAAAACAAACTTGGAGTTTGTTAGTAGTCTTCACTCGAATTAATGAGAAGTGTTAACTTGTCAATGCTAAACCATGAGCATGCTGATCTTGAGAAGAAAATTAATGTGCATGAGAATGGTGGAAGTGAAGTCAAGAAAGTTGAACAAGACTTCCATGCGGAAATTAAAGGCTTTATGAATCAGCAAGCTCACACATCAAATGGCAGCTGGAAAGAAGTGTTGGCTGGAGAGAGGAAGGACATGAACAAAAGAGAAAAATGACAGCACGTGATCCCGGTAGCATAGAGGATCTCCTTTTAGTTATCGTATTTTGTTATGTAGTGCTTTTGTTCTCTAGTTAGTGTTAGTGTTGACCTTGTGTTCTAGGGTTTGGAACCTACTGCTATATATAGCAGTAAGTTGTAAGAAAAATCTCAAGTCGTCATAAAGATGTTTGCTCACTTTAATGAAAACATTATTTTTGCCTTACGAACTTCAACAATGTTTCTTCTCTTCACTTTCTTTCAGTGGCGGCGCCACAGCGGTGGGAGGCTTCCGCTGCACTCGGTGCGGCAGTGGGAGGTAAAGTCGGCGAACGAGTGCCTGCATGTGGTGCGGGTAAGGTTGCGTGGTCGTAGGTGGCGGTGGGGGATGAGGCGACGATGAGGCAGCGTCAACTCTTCTCTCTTCCCGTTCATTGTGTTCTTTAGAATTGATTTAGGAATGATTGTTTATATTTAATTATTTATTAATTGTTGGGGAATTTCGGGGAATTCACGTGTAGGAATATAGAAATTTAGGTTTTTAGTTATTTAATTTATTTTAATATTTATTTATATATAAAATAATTTTGATAATTATAATTATAAACTTAAAAAAAATCAGGACATGTTTGTCTTTTTTATAAGGTTGGAATTATAAATTGCAAATTTAATGTAGACTTTAAACTATTATACCAAACAACTAATTTATGGGATCTACATTTCATATCTTATTTATCAAATACAAAGATACATTACCAATCTTCTCTTATCTATAGACTATAGTACATTGTATCTTGGTTTCAACTATCTTATCATATCATATCCTAACTTATCTAGTAAATGAGGTTTAAAGGGCCCGTTTCGTAGCTTAGATGATATAAGACAAGATAGTTAAACCGTGATAAGGTTTAAGACAAAATTAACTTTAGCAGCAAAATAAGAATTTATTGTTGTTGTTTGGTTATTGTTGTTGTTTGGTAGGTAAAATAAAAATCAAGATAAAATAATTGTGTTGTTGGTTGTTTAGATTATATTGTAGATAAAATGTAAAATGACATTTGTCCTTATATTAAAAATATGAATATATTTATCAATAGCTAATTTAGTAATTTATTAATTAATATAAATTTAGCTAAATTAATTAATAAAATAACCATTAATTAAACAATATGATAGACTGACTATGCAATTAATTAGTTATTAGTTGAGCTAATTTGAGATTTATTAATTAATTTAGATCGATTAAGAAATGCTTAATTGATCGAACGTAGTGTTTCAATGACTAATTAAATTATGGTACAATGTCTATTTAATTGAGCAATTATGGTACAACATCCAAAATCAAACTTAGTGTTCCAATTAGGGTTGTCAATCGGGCCAACCCATCGAATTTTGGGTCAGCCCTACTCGGGTTGCGGATTAATCGGGTGCGGGCTAATCGGGTTGAAATTTTATCAAGTTAGAAATTTTCAACCCTAACCCTAAACGTTCGGGTTTCAGGCTAGCCTAGCGGACTAATCGGGCTAAAAGCAAACGATAAAAAATAATCTGTGTATTTTTTATTCTTAAATATCATATATTTATAATACATAAACATATAAAAAATTAGAGGTATAAGTCATATGACAAGCATAAAATTCAAAGTTTATGATATTTCAAAAAAAAATCCAAGATTACATAACATAAATTTATCGATAAATTGTTCAAAATACTTTTGCCTCATAGAATAAAAGTGTCTTAGATATAAAAAAATATAATTTAGGAATTATAAAATTAAAATGAAACACAAATACATTTCGGTAAATTTGAAACCATGTTTTAGAAAATTATAAAATTAAAATGAAACACAAATACATTTCTTATAGTGAAATTGAATTTAATTTTATTTTATTTTTGTGTAGCTATTAATTTTATCAAAATTATCATTGAAGTCTCAAATCAGTTGCCAAACAAGATAAAAGAATATGTAACTGTTGCACCAAGGGCCAACCCATCGGCTTCCAGGTTAGCCCTACTCGGGTTACGGGCTAATCGAGTTGGAATTTTATCGGATTAGACATTTCCAACCCTAACCCTCTAAATTTAGCGTGTTAGTCGGTCAGCCCATTGGATTCTGGCTGAATTGACATCCCTGGTTACAATGCTTAATCAAATTTATTAATGACTAATTAATATTAATTAATGAGAAAGTAAGGTACAATCTCTTCCCCTCTCATCTCCGTCGCGTCTCATTTTCCAGCGACAGCGTAGCCTTATCACAATCGAACAATGGGAGCAAAAATGAGCAATAACGGAAACCAAAATCGAGCAAGAACATAAACGAGATAAATCGAGCAATAACAGTAAAAATGAAGACATAAATCCAAAATCGACCAATAGCAGAAACCTTAAATCGAGCAAGAACATAAACCTAATCACCCAAAATCGAGCAAGAACAGAAACTCAATTACAAGAGAAACCCAATCACAATCGAAAAATAACAAAAAAAATTGGAAAAATAAGAGGCTCAAATATCAATTAAAATCATCACAGCCTCAATCGAACAAGAACATGAACGGAGAAATCCACTTCCTACCTCAGCATAAATTCTACCGCAATCGAATAAGGACAAAGACGATGACCATGGAGTTCGGACGACCATGGATTGACGGCGGCCGTGGAGTGATTGTGTCAAATCCGGAGTAACAAGAGAAGTAAGAAAGAGGGAGAGAAATGAGGCACCACTACTGCTGTCGACGACCACTACCGCCACACTCCACCATTATCGCCGGCCACCATGGAATCAAGATCAGAAACCCAAAATTGAGCAAGAAGAGAAACTCAATGACAATCGAACAATAACATCAAAATTTTGGAAAAATAAGAGGCTCAAATATCGATTAAATTCATCATAGCCTCAATCAAACAAGAACAAGAACGTAGAAACCCACTTCTCTCATCGACATAAATTCTATTGCAATTGAACAAGGAGAGAAACGACAACCATGGAGTTCTGGAGGCCATGGATTGACGGCGACTGTGGATTGACGACGTCGGATTTGGAGTGACAAGAGAAGGAAGAAAGAGGGAGAGAAAGGAAGAAACTACTACCGCCGTCGATCACCACTACCGACAGTAGTCACCGCCTCGAGGGAGAGAGTTGCAAGGACAGAAAGAGGGGAAATTGGTAGCTGGCGAAGTGAGTGAACATAGAAATGAGAGGGGTGACCTTGGAAATCTGGAATAAACAATGCATTATTGGAACAAAATGGACCGATAAAGAAGTGGGCTACAACAGTGGAAAATAACGGATTATTTGCATTGTTTGAAGCATTTCCTAGATAAAAATAACTGTGGCCCATCAGGCTAAAATAAATTTTATCTGGGCTACCAAACATCCATCTAACACTGTTTAATTGGCCATAATTAGTTATCTAATTAAGCCGTTATCTATGCTACCAAATGTAGCCTAAGGGTACAAAATGAGGCCAAAGTGTAAAAGAATTGTGTTTAAGAAAAAAAGAAATGTACATTATTTTAAAAATCTCTATAATAGCAAAGTATGCACTATTTTATAGAACGAAGAAAATATAATAGTAATACTATACACTATGAAATAATAATTGACAAAAAAAAGGTGCTATTTGGTGAGGTAATTTATGGCATGCTTGGAAGCAATTATAATAGTAATACTATACACCATGAAATAATATTTGACAAAAAAAGTACTATTTGGTGAGGTAATTTATGACATGCTATTTAAAGCAAATACTAAGCAAGTACACATGTATTTAATCCAACCAATGCCTAACATATAACTTTTTGACTATCTGGATACATTTATGAAATTTAATGATGTGATATCCGTTGTAAAATTATAAAAAGAAAATTAAGATGGCCTCTTGTACATCCGTGGTTACGGTGCAGATGGATGTTTCCTTAAAAAAACTTTAACATGATTAAATCAAAATTGAAATTAATTAATTTTGATTTAAAATAATTACTATTTCCTAAATAAAAGTCAAATTAAAGAGTAATAGATTTTATATAATTCATTAATACTAACTGTACAAATGAAGCTTTTGTTGTAAAATATGGTTATGGTTACTTTTTCTTTTTCCCACCCAGTTGAATAAAGTATGAGAACAAATAGTAATTCAAATTAGATAATTCGGCATCAAAGTTTACAGTCACAACAATATGAAAAATTAAGGACTATTATGAAACTTGAGTATTCTGTACATATATTAATAGCTATTTTGTTATTAGTGGCTGTTTGCTATTTTCGGGTTTACTTTCAGTTTCAAATATTTATTCAAATAATAGCAATCTTGAAGTTGATTTTGTTTTTGGTGATATATAGTATAACTTTATATATAAATGTTGCAAAATTCAATTTCTAATCACCAGGAGGTTACATGGATGATTATATATATATTCTTTTATATAGATAAAAAAAAAAAAAAAAAAAAGTTTAGCTGTTGAAAGTTGATTTCAGTGCTAGCTCATTTTTAATATCTTTATATATGGAAGCTGAAATTAGCTAGTTAGAATATGTAGTTATAGTTATGTCTAGTTTGTTACATTTATTTCAATGGATCAATAGTTGAAGTATTAAATTATAATTTTCCAATATAATATGAATAGTAGTGAGTAATGACAAACTAATATATTTTTGAAGTTACTTAGGACAAATTACTTTCTGTACTATGGCAAATTATACATCGGGCCTATAAAATGGATACTTCTAATTTTGGCAAAGTTTGCTTTGATACGATAATGTGTGCGCGCGCGCGCCATTCTCAAAATAGCTAGTTATAAACTTATAATGGAAAGTAAGAAACCAAGTGGGTGATAAATGCAATTTCTATAAGCTTGATGGTAGATAACGAATTTGGTTATAACAACATGCGAAGTCCAAATTCAGGTAAATATATATAATCTTGTAAATTCAACTGGTTTTTTTTTTTTCTGTTTTTCTTTTTGAGTTACAATTAAAGTGAATATATTAGTTTGTTGTCAATGGGTAGATGATTTAGATAAAATAGGCTAAAAGCCGGATATTCAAATTAACATTTGGGCCATTTTTTTATTTTATTTTAAAATTATAAACCTGGTGATGATTTGACTAATTAGATGCCTTTTTGGTCAGTTTAGTGAAAATTAAGCAACTCGATTATGTCTCATGCATCGAGACACAATGTAATCAGTATGCATTATCTCACACATGTTAACTATGATTTATGATTATCGAACAAAAGACATCTCTCTCATCGAATGATTTGGAAATTAGATAAAATAAAACTTCGTCAAATGATTTGGCCCATTTTTAACATTTACAAAATATAATTTCGTAGGAGTGAAGATGAGCTCAAATCACGTAACTATGAGATTGTAAGTTGTAATATATAAGAATTTAAACTAGCTCCCTCAAAAAAAGAGTTTAAACTAGTAACTTTACAAGTTGTAATTTATGTCTACCTTTATATATATATTAACATACAAATACATTGTTTTTGTAAAATTTCTAATTTCCTTCATTCGTTATTAGCACAAAATCTTCAAAATAATACTTTATCCATCTATAAATGGATGTGACAAATTTTATAAAGAAGGATTGAAAAATAAATTGTGGCAATCTTCTTATGGACAAGACTGCATTTGCTACATAATTTTGGGCGAGTCTAGTCATATTTCAGGTGATCGATTTTTTGTAATCTCGGGATAGATTTTATTAAAATTTTAGTATGTCTAGTATTTACTTATAAACAGTATTAGATTTAGTTGTCAGTAATCTGCGAAAAATAATCAATATACGAACAACTTATCCTATAATAAAATCAAACCATATCATACAAAAATTTAACTCTTCAAACTCCCTAACTTCAAATTAAAAAAATCCAACTACCATCCATAAATTTGACTGATTACGTCTAATCAGCACTTAAGTGAAATGTGAAAAAAAATATTTGTAAGAGCAAAAACAAAATCAAATGGCAATACACGAACACAGATCTTGTCGGTAGTCGGTGGCACTGTATTTACGGTGGGCCCTCGTTTAAATGATACCACAAAATCACAGGAGCCAGAACGTGATCGCTGCTTTGCCACTCGCTATCATTTAATTTCGACAAATCTACTTAATCTTAAAAATAAATTTAACAAGGTTATAAAATAGATAACTTATGCCTCAGCAACTTTCGATTGTAGTATTTCGTTGTGGAAGGTTTTTTAGTTGTACTAAATATCTTTTACTTTTTTTATGTAGTATTTCGTTTAGTATTTACTTAATTCAAAATTATATCATAATAAATATTTAATCTTTAATGTAAGCGATTGGTATGTGTGTGCTTTTTTCTTATCCGTTGTTTTTTGTTGTTTAATGTGTTTTGCCTCATATTTATTATCGGGGGCAAATTGCCAAATAAATCATGAAATTTGGTCAAATTAAGATTTGTTCTTGGTCAAATTAAGGTTTGTTCCATATTTTTAAAAAAATGGAATTATAAATCACTAAGTTCGAAAAATTTGTAATTGTCCCATGGCGAAGTTTTCCGTTGGCATACGTATAATAATTTAATGACATGGCGCATACATAAACTAATTTAGATTATATGGCTGCAAGTAGTGCATACATGTATTAAATCACGAAATTTGGTCAAATTTCGGTCGGTCCCATACTTATAAACAATGAAACTATAAATCATCAAATTTGAAAAATTCGCAATTGTCTCATCCGTCTTAATTTGGGCAAGATCGAAGCTGAGATCTCAACGGGAATATCTGCGTGGACAACATGACAGTGAAACACAACGACATCGTTCGGTAGAGCTCAAAACGATGTTGTTTCGTTAAAATAAGTATTTTTTCTTTTCTTCTTTTCCAACCTCTCTATCCTCCATGTGTAATGCTCTGCTCTAATTAGAGAATTTTTTTCTCTCATTCTCCATTGCACTAACGATTGAATCTACTCCAAAATATCAGTATATACAAACGCCAAAATCTCAACAAACATGCAGACCCACATAAAGTCCAACGTAATCCGGAAAATTGACGTCGACAAACGCGCAAATGTAACTCGATACAAACAGATCGCCACTAAGATTGGAGGGGAACCATAATTTGTATGAAAATCTTGTGTTTTGCCTTTGGAGATCGAGGAAGTATCTGATGACGGTTTCATCGTGGCGGAGAATCTGAGATTCAACATCTCCGCCGATTACAAATGTCGGCATAGTAGTTTCATCGGGGAGGATATGGAATTCATGTCGGTGTCTCGGAAGAGTGTGAACATATTTCCTACTGATTCAATTTAATTTTGATAATAATATAATTTGATTTAATTTTGGTGGCAAACCATACCATGCAAAACCATGTCACTTCTACTTGTAATTACCATAATATATTTTCTTTACAAGCTGGGATAGTCGATTTTCAATAGTTAGATAAAACTGCACGAACACTTCAGTCGCTTTTGTCTCGTTGTTTAATAAAATAGCGAAAACTTTACTAAAAACAGAAGAGGCTTTATCAGGATCTAGGACACGTGACCCTCACATGGGACGACTCAAAGATCCCATGGGAATGTGTTGGAAAATTGTTTTATATATATATATATATATTTTTTTTATAAACGCTATTTTAATTAAGATTTAATTGGTGTTTTGGTCGGTTAGTGGGACATTTGAATCGTATTTTAGGAATCTGCATTTTGCAAATTTGAATCAAATGTATTGGGCATCTTAAAGTTAATTTGAGAAGAGTAAAAAATTAATACAAAAATTTAGAGAAATAAGTGTTGTGTTGTGTTGTGTTGTGTATATAATTTTGCGTATAAGTATTTTATAATATTAATTGTTTTATTAAAAATTTAGTAATATTATAGACGTGCTGTCATTTTGATATTTTGAAGACTGTATGTTACTAAACAACAGATTGCTAAATTCATTCACCACCGTCACTGGTCTGAACTTGATGCATTCTCTTTTCACTTACCAAATTGCTTTAATCTAATTTTATATCATTTCCATTTACATATAGCTCATAAATCTGATATTTTTATTTATTTACTTTTCATCAGAAGAAAATCTGTAACCTCTTTAGCTCTTCTCGAGGGAACACTTTGGTTAAAAAACAAAAGATGAAGATAAAAAGTGAACTTTCCCCTATAGGAAGGAAGCAAAGTTTTTTGTGTAAAGATGGAGCTCTTTCTCTTAATTCTTAAAGGCCCTATATGTTTAATTAGTATTATGATGTTTTAGCAAATTCTTAATGACCCTATAGGGCCTATACCGAATAGTCCGTAATCTGATAGAATTGGCTTGAAAATCCGAGTCTCATAGAGTTGATCGCAAAATAAGTGAGTTCTCATTATTTATTTTTCAAACTTTTAAAAGTTAGTATAATATTTTTTTTCAAATGTATGTGATGTATTTTGATTTAATATTCAAATGTTATACTAACCATTTCACATTTTTATATTTTATTTTAACGCTTAACATAAAATACTTAGATATAAAAATTAGAAAACGATAATTATTAAGAAAATGATGTATTATTACATCTTTTTAAGTTACATATTAGTTTTGAGTTGAAATAATACTCATTTATAAATATATTCGTTTGTTACATATATGAAATTATTAAAAAAAATAGTTAAAAAAATTATATATTTTTTTAAGTCCTTGACCTAGCGGTTAGCCCGAAACTTAAAAGTGTAGAATTATGATCGAAAAAACTACAACATAAACTACCCACAACCTTACAACCTTACAATCTAAGCGGACCGGTTCAAAGACAACAATCCTAACACGCGCTGCACGCGCACATATATATGCCGTTCTATGCACAGTCAGCCAATTAGTCAATATTAGAGGCAAATTGCCATAATTACCCCTTGCACGTGGACCGAATCCTGGTCAAGGGGAGTGGGGAGCGTTGTGGGCACGCGCCGGATGGATCAACTGGGATAATAACTTGTTGGCTTCGGGGGCAGGGGTTAATTTCGACAAAGTAATATTTTCTGGTGAAAGCTGGTATTGTAGTTGGTGGTTCTTGGTCCTCGGCTACGTGGGCCACAGCACTTCTATATTTATCCACCATTATTTGTATTACCGACGATGCCCCCTATGATAAGTGCTAAATGACTATAACCTTAATGGGGACCACTCCCTTAAGCAGCAAATATTATTGGTATATTGTCACACTATTTTCCCACTCACAGCGTCAAATACATAAGATACCTTAGATAGAGGTTAAATAAATAAGTTCTTCAAGTATCTTATATAATAGGAAAAAGTTTAATATACATATTATAAAAGAAAAAATATTACTTCAAATAATAGGAAAATATTCCGAACTATCAAATAATAGACATGTAAGTAGAATGAGTAGAGTGAAAATGTGAAACGTGAAATGTAAAATTTGCAACATAAAAGAAAATGACATCCCAACACCTTTTTTAATGAAATGTTGAAGTATTGTTTTACGTGGGACTAGTTGGAATTCTTTATATAACAATTAGCTCATTGAGTCTTGAGATATTACTAAAATATTAGAATTTTATCAAAACGTGCTATACATGGGGCACAAATACCATATGAAATTGTAGAAAATAAAGTTGTATAACTCGAAGTATGAAAGTAAATGAAGAAAAAAAATATGAAAAAGATGCATAAGAATTGGAGAGGGAATCCCATGTGTAGTCTGTAGAAGGTAAGTACTATTTAATTAAACATGAAATGCGATGATGGTTTGAGAGCGGCGAAGTCGTGCACCACTACAAAGCAACGGCGAATCTCTTTAACCACTTGCTCTTCGCTGTTACCTTTTACTTTTCTATAAATATGAGAAGCATGGAATCTGACATTGCATATTTGCTTGCAAAAGAGCACAGTTTATTTTGTTTTTACCAATTAGTTTATGCAAGTTGGAATATTTAATCTAGATTCAACTCAATTCTTCAACTTCCAAATCAAACCATATATCTCTAGCTAATAGGATCTGTCAATATGATCGTTAAAGTTTCTTGCTTTGATGGATATATATAAATGCCATTATACAACAAGGTACCATCTTCAAAATGTTATCAATGATGGGTCAGGCATGGAGCCTAACAAGTACAACCAATTTAGCTTATCATAAATGATTAGCCCCAAACTCTAACCGCCAGATGGCTTCATGCTGGTACGCCTCTTCATTTAATCTAGTACAATAAATATATTCTACATGTTTTGCAGTTTACAAGCCATAAAAATTACAGTAATACAAATGTTAGACCATCTGACAATAGTGGCGAACGCAAACAAAAATATTGGTAGGGGCTGAAATTCTCCAACTTCCGACTTTTCGGTCTTCAAAGCACCAGCTTCGTAAAGATTAACGACAATTTCCGAAAATTTTCAAAAATTTTAAAGTTAAAGAAAAAGATTTTTTTTGGGTAGGGGCTTAAGCCCCTCCCCTCCTTAGTGTGTGTCCGCCTATGTCTGACAAATCAAGATCCGTGAGACAATATTCGTATATCTAAGTTTATTCAATGATATTTATATAGTATTTTACGATGCGTTAATGTTTTATACAAGACTTTTATGTAGCTAATAATGACTACTACCCCAACTATAAAATTATGGTTAAAAATATATATATATACTCTCAGAATCTCTGTTCTTTTCCTTTGTTTGGGGGGAGGAGGGAAATGAGAGGATCTCATATTGGAATTTTGATTCCAAGCCAACAACTTTCAACTTTCTTTTCCCTTATTTTCGTTTTCTATATTTATTTTTTGGGGTTGGAAGACATGGTCAACAACCACTAGTATACGTAGAGCTTGTTGTCATGAGAACCTTACCAACCCATCATCTTACCACTAACTCAAGGGTTATTAAATATTATTGTTAGGCACGTATATATCCTTTTAAAAAAAATTCAACTATCTGAACTTAAAATTGGGACTAATTAGATAAAGCTTAGCACGTCATTTTATTGTGGATTGAGTGTAGGGATGGTAATGCATGGGTCGGATACCTATTCATCACGTTTTCCAAATTAGAATCTATTTAAATTTTAGTACTAAATTCGATCAAAGAAATGACTTTATGCATCTCAAACTCGTATGTAAATGATAATACCCACTAATTATTCATCCGAATCCATTTAAGTTTATAAAATTTTAAATACTCAAATATGAGCTATTATAATAATTAAATAAAAACGTCACAATAAAAATCCAAAAGCTACAAAGTAGACATTAATAATAATTAATAGATTTACAGAAATAATGATGAAGCCAACTATGAAATACTTTCATAGGCATTTTAAACAACCTCAAATCGAAAATTCAATATCAACTTAAGTTCGATTGGGGAATTTTCTCCCTAACTATGTGAAATTCAAACAGTTTAAAAATTATATTTTCATTTCAAATCAATAATCGTATGAATCTATTTGTTTGGCATGATTCCGCCCTACAAAAATAATCTGATTTCAAATTTTTAAATTCTCGTATTTGGTTGATTTTTTATCTAAAAAGTAAAGTAATAAGAATTCTGAAAAATAGTAGTGCAATTTTCCTGGATTTATATTCCCTAACTTTTTTAGGTATTCTTTTTCCTAATTTCAGAATTTTTACTTATTTACGTATTTAATATTGTTTTATTATTTTATTAAAATACAAATTATATTATTATTATTTTTGTTATTATTATTATTGTTGTTCCTAAATAATAACTAATTAAGCAAATCATATTGGTTAGGTTATGATAAAGATCAAAGAATTCTAGATTATAAAAACTATAGGGGCTTCTTTCATCATAAATGAGTAGCAAATTTTTGAATTATCCAGTCATTAATGATTAATCTCAAATGTTTTTCATGCAATATCCATTGTAACTCTTTATAGTTGCCAAGCAACCAATGAATTCATCAAAATAAAGCAACACGACAGATTATCAGCCGATAACTTATTGTGCATTGTCATAATTTGGAAAATTTTAATTTGATAATCCAACTTTCAAATTAAGAGCTCCCATATATTTGTTCTCTAATGAAACCCTTACGTTGATAAAACACAAATCAATCCATAAGATAGGTTTCCTACAATCAATAGATTGGAGATTTAAGTTATTTAAGGCCATCTTTATCCCAACCCCAAAAAATCCAGCCACAATTTAATTTTCGGCTGCCATGTCAGCATTTTACTTTTCAGCCACAACACCATTATCATAGCCCCAAAAAGTTCAGCCCCAAATCAGCCACAACTCAATTTTTATCATTTTATCATTTTTTACTTCAATTTTTTTCTTCAATTTTATA
>JAYDZE010315826.1:0-18401 GCA_034509125.1 Monilaria moniliformis | reverse complement strand
TTGATATATGAGATAATTGAGAAAATGTCAAAAGTTGTGATTTTATGTTCCAGTTTCAAAAGTTATGGGATTGACCATAAGTAAACGAAAAGTTATGATTTAAATGGCAATTATCCCTTTAATTTTTATAATGTTTTGTGTACTTACAAAATAGCAATATTATTCATGGCATAGTAGATTATACAATGAAGAGTAAGTACATAAGCGTAACAAAAAAAGAAGTTTATTTGAACCGGTTTATATAGTATGGTGTGATGGGTGAAGGTGTGCAAAAGGAAAAATAAAATAAAAAAGAAGCAATGGTAATTGAGAAATGATGGATGAGTTGAATCTCAAGTGTGCAATCATAATTTCTGAAACAAACAACTGATATTTGTAATCATTGCATTTTTCTTTTGTGGTCCCATATCTGAATTGGATGGTCAATTTCAGTCTTCACCTGTCTCTATTCCTACTATACAATTCCTTTCTTGAGATTAAGCAATTGATTTTGACCAGCCTAGATTAAATCTCACACCTAAGTGGCTAACCGTGTATGTATAGGTCTGTTTGGAATCAGATTATAGCATGTAGGGCGGACGGATTATCTTACAAGAAATGTAGATTAACATGTATAACCACAATAATCAATTATATTATTACATGAATGATATCAAAAATAGTATGTCGGACATAATCAGGTGTAGTTTAGGTGCGAGTGTTGTATCATTAACATATCTAATTATAGTTCCATAGGTTTGGAAATGATGTATGCAGATGAAGCGAGATGGGTCCCGCAATGACAATGTTTAGCCCACCATACATGATATGCAGTGGTCCAATAAAAAATTAATGGGATTTGCTACTTCCCAAACAGACCCATCGGTGCGCCCTACCATAATCGTACCAAAAACCCCAAATCTTTGCTGTCTTCACGTGATCCTGCCCCCCACCCCCAGATTCCACACACACACACACTCACACACACACACACACACACACACTCTATATTCTGCTGATTATATTTATTACACCCCTACATTTGCCTAATAGTTGACTTAATATAAATACTACTTTTTATACGTGTATTTCGAAAACAGATGTCGCAATTTGCAAAAAAAGTTTCATGCTCTTTTGAAATGGATAAAATAAAGTGTGAGCAAAGAGATTGATGCATGTGGAATCTTGCTAAAGATAGCAGGTGGGAGTGCAGTGCTACAAACTGATGTTTTGTTATTTGGATCAGATTTCACCATCCATATCTTATTTCATATTCGGACCCAATTCTTTCTACTTTTTCTTTATATATAATTTTATCAAAAACAGAGCAAAAATCCCAGATCATGCATTAATCAATTGCAGAAAATCAACGTTATTTAGCTAAATTGTCGAACCGAATCAATTCTCGTCTTTCCTTTTTCTCCAACATCAGATCAAAATGAATAGGCTTCATCCAGAGCAACATCCTGTCATCAGTTGTGATCAGCATCATCACTTGTCTTGTGAATGATCTACACGACATATTATATGTAGTTATATATATAATTATCAAGTGCAACACCAATTGACATCCCGTGACATACCTAAATCATCAGGACTGCTGCTCTTAGGTTATGGACCAATTGATCTAGGACCACTGCATAAATATATATACTAGTACAATTTATCTATAGTGTTCACGTCCACAAGTGATGATGAATGATTATTTAGGAAATTCAATCTGTCAAGAATATTTATTCACGTTGAACCGAAACGAGACGATCCCACCTGGAAAACAGCAAGATTTGCACGTTTGGTGTTTGCTGTACTGGTCAAACAATGCAGACATACATATCAAAACCTCAATCATTGCTTGCAACTCAGTTTTTATTTTTTATAGATAGAGAGAGAGAGAGAGAGAATGAATTGTCCGTACAGTGGTAAAACGTGTGGCCAGCCTTGCAAAATCCTTTTGTTAGAAGAGGGTTTGGTTTTGTTTATGGAGGAGTGCACGTGGGGCTGTGTAATCAAGATTTTGTTTTCCTAAATGTTGAGTTAATTAAGAAATAATTAATGGGTGCTTGGGAAATGGTGATATCGCACGAGTGGTGTTGCGTTGCGTGGGGTTGTTCTTGCTTCATCATTGCTTAAATATATAACATACATATATCATCATGATTAAAGGATGTGCCACGTCATGTTTTCTAATTAACAATCTTGGGATTGTTAATTACATGGTTGGACTTGATTAAAATAGATTTAGACTCCCAGTTCAAGTGAGGGCATGGTTGCCATTTATAAGTTGAAGTAGGAGCATATGAAGAATTCATACATACCATTCTTGGGCTCGGCCCAATATGTAATTCTTTATTTAATAAACATCACAAGTGTCACACTATTACTAATTGCACTCTGCTATTCTACAAAAATAATAATCCTGGCCCACAAAAGATGGGCTCCAAAGTTGCTTGTAAAATTACAAATCATATGTTATATTTCAGCATATGCATAATGAAACTTAAATGGTACAGGTATGTGATATGCATACATGGGGCTAACTAATCCTTATGGATGGCAAAAATATGTTATCATGTGGCTGTAAAAAACTTTAAATTAGTTTTTATGTCGTTATTTTCTGTACAATTTTTTTAATTTTAATTTGAATTTCATTATGTACTTACTTAACGGAAGGATTAACTTTTTCCATTATAAACAACACATCATCATTAATGACTAAATAAATTTCCGCATCAGATATTAGCTGTATATATTCTTTTCTAAGTAACTACTTATTCTGTCATTTCCATCCTCTATTTGCATTTAAGATTTTCCCTCGACTCTCCCCAAATTTTGTTGAAATCTGATTTTGCTGCAGGAACAAAAAATTAATTAGGAGAGACACACAAATTGGGAAAACACTGCAAATTTGGTTGAAGCGTCTAATTATTATTTCTTGATTACGCATTCGGATTAGAGTATGGTATGGACTATTCTTAAAAAAATAAAAAAAAAAATCTTCATTTAAGTCTGATTAATTGCAGAATTATTTCTTCATTATTACGGATAAATTTGAGTTGGGGAGGATACTATTATATATGAATGTGCTCCCAATTAGAGTTGTTGTTCCAGAGGAAAAGAAAGAAAGGAAAAATAAAACTTATATAATAAATAAATAATTGCGTGGAATGTATTTAATAAATAAATAATGACGGAAAAGTTAATTAGATTGTTAAATAAGGACCTATTAGAATTAAAAATAAAATTAAAATTAAAAGATTGTAGGAAGACTTAATAAAACAAAACAAAAATACAAGGAAATGAAAATGCATTTCGCCTTAATATTTTGAAGATATGAACATAATACCACTAAAAAAAAGAAAAAAAGATATGAACATAATACTGTAAAACAATATTTTGGAATAAAGTGTTATGCTAGTCTCTGACAATATATAATAAATTACATAGTGATTCTAGCAAGGAAAAACTATAAAATATATCCTGAATTGAGCTTAATTAATCATAGCCATGGCAAATGCACATAATTCCAAAAGCTCGTCAAGAAAACCTGGCATTAAATTAAAACAACCTACCAAATATGAACAACTATATTAAAAAAGGGTTTATGTAGTTACAAATAGAGGCAAACATTCGGATTCCGGTTCGGATTTTTGCGTAATCCAAAAATTTGATTTTTTTTAAAAAATTAAATCCAAGATCGAACCGAATTATCCGAAAATCCGAAATTGCATAAAAAAAAAATACAAAAAACCTAAATTTTTTTCCAAAAATCCAAAAATTATAAAGTTATTTTTCTAAATTAATACCAATGAATTTGATAGTACAGCAAAGATCATGTTTCAATAATATATATATATATATATATATATATATATATATATATATCTAAAAATATATTTTGGATTTCGGATTTGTTCGGTTTTTAATATATCCGATCCAATCCGAAAATCTAAAATTTGCTCAAAATATAATCCGAACCGAACCAAAAATCCGAAAATTCGAACCGAATTTTAAATTTCGGTTTGATTCGAATCGATGAGATATTCGGATTTCAGATATTTTGCTTACTCCTTGTTATAACAACAAAATACTTAGTCAATTATAATATTGCAAACGATTTAATAATGTATATATGTACATATTCAACCAAATTTGAAAATAATATATATAATAAAGATAGATAGAGAACGAATTTATTATGGCAACGCAGCATTTTGCTAGTTGGTAAGCAAATACAAAACAACTTATCTACGGAACCTAATTGATATTATTACATTTTTCTTTCTTTCTTCATTTCTTTGTCTTTTTACTTTGATTTTCCACTACATATATCCCTACTAGATTTATGGAACAATGTCTACAGAAAAGTTTCATATACAAAGTTCAAATATTAATATTTTTATATTAAAAAATCTAATATCTGCAATCTAACTGCTTTACTTATTCCAACTTTCATTTTTGAAAAAGTATTTGACCTCAATTTAATTTTCTCACTTGCAATATTTAAAGCTCACACGCACACCTAACAACTTCGCATAAAAAATGAAGTTATTACGCATTAATCGAGTATGTCATACATAATTTCACCACTGCAGTATATATTGTTTGCGTTGTTTTATAGTCATTATTGCACATGAGTGAAGAATTTATTTAAACATATGGTATGTATATATCATGTTTTCTTTTAACTATAGCTTTGTAGCCACATGTGTTTTTAAAAAATAAAAAGTCTCCCCATAAAAATGACTAGTAAAAATAAAATAATACTACTATTTTATGCGTGACGACAATCTTGTAGATGGAATATATTGTAAAACAAAAAATTCAATTTGGTAAATGTACATGCATGGCTTATATGTCGAATATGGATAATCACTTTCAATCATACTATTACTTATGTTGTAATTAACTCTTTTTTTTTTAGTAATTTAGTGAAATTGGAACACATGTGACAATCAAGTATTATTAAATTACTAGGCTTATATATGTACACCAATTAGGATTGTAAAAGGTGATATTTGTCGTGACGTATATATTAATGATCTTGATTTTTATCGTTTACGTGTCTATGCATCAATAACTCATTATTTCGTTGGATTTTAGGAAAGTAAACGAGTCAATTTTTACGGAAATGTTGTCAGCTAGATCATCGCGGCGGAAACTACTTCTACCGGTATATAGACACGTAAACGACAAAAATCAATATTATTGGCACATACATGCCCACAAATACTAATATTAAATTATTTAAGAACTGAGATGGTATTAATCATGCAATACTCTAATTAATTAAGTACATTTTTGTCATGCAATCATGCAGACAAGAAAACCCTAATTTTCAAGCAATATAAATATATATAAATGACTGAGCGAGAAAAATTATACATAGAGATTATTTTAGTCATAAAAAGATATTAAAAATTTAGAAGTCAAGTAATAACAAAAGTCTGAAAAATACAAACAGAGATATTTAATATAACTATTATGAAAATATTTTGAATTACTATTATTTATCATTTCCTGGAAAATCAGCGGAGATAATTAAAATCATATAATCTAAGTCTACAACCTAGAAAATAAAACCATCCTCTCATCTCAAACCATGCGGCTGAGTAGGTTTATATACATACACTTGACATTCACACATATAGGTCTAGAAATTACATATCCACCAAGTTTATCTCTCCAAATAAAATAAATTAATAATATTATTGTAAGTTGTAACTGTTCTCTCTTCCAATCTTCTTTCCGATTTTATGCAACACTTCATGCTCACTTCTCCTTTTATGAGTTTTCTCACTCTAGAAATTCAAAACCAGT
Organism: Monilaria moniliformis; assembly: GCA_034509125.1. Classification (NCBI taxonomy): domain Eukaryota; kingdom Viridiplantae; phylum Streptophyta; class Magnoliopsida; order Caryophyllales; family Aizoaceae; genus Monilaria; species Monilaria moniliformis. The sequence continues at coordinate 12,605 of JAYDZE010315826.1, read as the reverse complement.
GTCTTTTGCGTTAACTTTCTACTGCTTTTCTCTCTCTAAAAACCTTCACACACATACATTGCATCTGCGCACTTCCTCCCTCCATTGCGTTTGAGTTAGGGTTCTTATTTCCTGATGTATGTAATTGTGTGAAGGAAAAAGAAATTTTAGAATAATTTTGTGTTTTTGAAATTATAATTAATCCATGGCGTCTTCTTCCTCTTCCTCTTCTTCTTCTGCTCAAGCGAAGTCGTCTCAGCCGCTGCACAATTTCGAGCTGCCGCCGCTGCTCAAATGGAACAGTAAGGACGGCAAATCCGGTGGGAGCCACAAACGCCACCGCTCCATGAAGTCTCCGCCGCAGCGGCCGCATGCCGCTCCAGCCTCCTCGTCCCCGCTCCGCCGCTCTCAGCCGCATGATTCTGTTGCGCCTCCGCCAGCAGCACCTCAGTCCGAACCTCCGCTCAGCGATTTTGCGGCGCCTCAGCTACTGCGGCCGCCGCGTGAGCCTCCATTGGCCGTTGGAGGCGAGACGAAGAAACCTGCGCTTGACGATAAGTTCGATCGGCTGTCGTTGCTCCGGAAGGAGGCTCTGAGGCACTATCACAGCCGCGATTGGTGGTCGGAGACGGACAAATCTGATGTGATCGCGTATCGTAGACATCCACTGAAGAAATCTGCGTTTGCTGCTTCTTCCGTGAGAATCGGCCACTCCAATTCTGCCGGAGAAGTCGACGGATACCTCAGAAATTCCTTCAAAAAATCTGCATTTGCTCCTTCTCCTGCGAAACTCGCTTTCTCCTCCAATTCAGACCACAAAAGATCAGATGCGGCCGGAGAAAAGTTATACCGGAGAAATCTATTTAAGAAATCTGCATTTGCCGCTTCTCCTTCTCCTGCAAGGCCGGCTAGCTTCTTCAATTCAGAAGAGGGCAAAAAATCAAAGGCAGCCGTCGATGTATACAAAAGTCCTTTCAGGAAATCCTTTTTCGGTTCCCATTCAGAAGAGAGGAAATCTAATAAGGCAGCAGCAAGCGATGCATGCCTAATTAGAAATCCTTTTAAGAAATCTGGATTTGCTTCTCCAAAGAAGCAGGCTGATGCAGATATATACCCTCAAAACCCTTTATTGAAGAAATCTGCATTTGCCTTCAAAGCAAAGCAGACTTTCTCTTCCAATTCTGATTATAAGGGGAAAATTGAGAAAAAAGCCATGGCAGCAGAAGCTGGTGCATTTGCTTCTCAAATGACGCAGGCCAATCCAGAATATAAGGGCAAAAACGAGAAGAAAGTCCAGGTTGCAGAAGCTGATCATGCATCCCCTAAAAAGAAATCTGCATTTGCTTCTCCGCCGAAGGCCTGCTCCTCCAATCCAGTAGAGAAAAAATCTAAGGCAGCTGAAACCGATGGCGGTGCATGCCCTAAAATTAATCCTTTGAAGAAATATGCATCTGCTTCTTCCCCCACAGAGAAAAAATCCAAGGCTGCAGAAGCTGATGCAGCTGAGGTCAAAATTGTTCCCAAAAAGGGCAAAGAAGAGGAAGAAAACCCTAAGAAGGAGACCGATCAGAATGGTGGTGAAGATGGCGATGAAGAAGAAATCAAAGTGTGGAATTTGCGGCCCAGAATCGTAAAGAGCAAGACGAACAAGGCCAATACTGCTGTCGCCGGAAATAATTCAAAGAATAAAGGTGAGCAGCAGCTGAGGAGCGGTGGCGCAACTAAACCTGCAGGCGGAAAGAGCTGCGACGGTGAGAAGAAGGAGAAGGAAAAGGAAAAGGAAAAGGAGAAAGAGAAAGAGAAGCTGAGCATTGCGATTTCTCTAACGAAGCAGGAGATTGAGGAAGACATCTTCGCTCTCACCGGAGCAAAGCCGTCACGCCGCCCCAAGAAGCGGCCGAAGAACGTGCAGAAACAATTGGATGTGAGAAATTTAACTTAATATTAATCTCATTTTGTTATTAACTCGTATTTTCATATAAAGTTGAACCTATGTTGAACTTGCAGTCTGTGTTTCCTGGATTATGGCTGCAGTCCATAACTCCAGAATCGTACAAGGTATCGGAAAATTCTCTTAAGGTATGTGTGTTTTATTCAGTTTCGACTGCTTCCATTTAATTGAATTTGATTAATTAATGGCTGCATTCCCTTTAATTACAGGGCTAGATGTTTCGAGGAAGAAGATGATTATGCCCTTCAAAACTAGTGCATGCTGGGAAGGAGATTTTCAGATCACTACCTTTTAAATAAATGTAATTTCAGATAATTATGGATCTTCGTCTTTACTTATTTTCATTTTAGTTGCCTATCCCATTTCATCGTTGAAATTACCTTATTATTTTGTATTAAATAACAAACATCGGATTCTATTTAGGAAAGAAAACATAAAAATTAGAATAAAGATAATTTATGACGTAGTGATTCTAATTTCTAGCCAAGGATAAAAGGCATATAATGTTATGTAAAAACTTATATACATCTAGATACACAGTTCATATATATTCATTCATTCCAATTAATGTTCATCAATTCTTGATTACAGTTTATTAATTCTCAATTAGAGTGTATTAACATCTTCCTCGTTAAAATTTATTATTCATGATTAAGATTAAGATTAAATTTATAATGATAGAGTCTGCCTCTATCGTTATATACCTAATGAGGTGAAACTAGGCATTCATGATCGTATTAATTAGAACATACATATATAGCACGATTATTTTTCTTGTTATTATTCAAAAAAAGAAAAAGCAATGCTGTTTTATAAAAAATAGGGTGACACGATTTTGTTAACATGAACTGTGATATTCTAGACTCTAAATTTTAAAAAAGTTATTACTTAGGACAAAAGTCCCAAAAGTTTTTAATGTCACAATACTCAAACCCTCAAAACTTAAAATATACAGAAGTAATTAATGACAGAAAGAAAAAAAAAATGGACAACTTGTTGAAACAAAAGAGAAAAAAGAACACGACTTATTTATTTATTATCTTCAGCTGTAAAAAAATGTTTTCCTTTTGTTGAATTTCCAAAAAGCCATGTTTCCACATTTCAAATTATCGGGGAAATGTACATATAATTAATCTAGCCTACCACATATCGAAAAATATTTTTGTAATTAGCAATTATGTATAGTACTTTATTTGACCAAATAAAGGAATTACGTGATATACATAACAAAGATAATTGACCAATTATCGAAAATTTGTATAATGAAGAGACCGATATAGGAAATGAAATTACTATGACATTAGCATTTCTCCGGTCATAAATATAGTTGGTGACCAAATACTCAAAACCTATCTACAGCACCTAATGGTGTTATTGTTTCTTTGTAGAATTTATAGGAAAAACCTCATGATGAACAAGTGTATAAATAGACTAATTAATCTTCATGTGAATTAGTGACCAATATATTTAATTATATCCCCTAATCTCCCCCCTCCCCCCCCAAAAAAAGAAAAAAGAAAAGAAAAGGCCATGATTTGTGCATAGATAAAAGAAAGTAAAAGTACACTGTGTTGGAAAGAGATCTCAAGAGGATAAGGAAAAAGAATCACTTTTATTGATTGACTTATTTACATTAGTCTAATATGTACAAGGATTTGTTGCCTCTTTTAATTGATGTACTCAAGCCTTTAAAAGGCTAATCCCTATCAATGAAAACCAACTTTAATACCTAAACTAAACAAATGTCTTCATATCATACGATTCAACACACTGGTAAATTGATTTATTTATAAAATAAGTTACGTTGTTGATGATGCAATACAATAGTTCTATATGTATAGAATATTGTTGTCTTGCAACATGGTTGTACGTAGGACATATATTTTGCCTCCAAAGTCATATTTTTCCACAAACAATCTGATTAATTAGAAAGTCATTAATTAAAATCCATCGAACACAATTCTACAGGCTAGAATGAATTTAGTTACACCACACTTTTAATTATGTGACAAACCAGAAATCTCTATAAATTTGTCGATTTAGAGCTAATTAACCTTTAATTTGTTATAAATTTTAGATATAAAATCTTATAATTAAAAGCATAAATACTGATTATGACGATGATAAGAATTGTTTTCCTTACCATCGATCATTCATGTAATTTTCTTTAATACTATAATCTATTATAACGATAGATACAAGATCCACCAGTATAATTCGTCCACAAAAAAAGTAAAAATATTAAGAGATTCCCCATCCCAAAAAGTGAAAACCTACGGTTGAGACTTGAGACTGGAATACACACATAGTATAATACTTTTTTGTATGCTATTGGTAATTATTATAAAATATTGGAATTTTACGTCGTCCTCCCAACTAATTAAAGATAATAGATCAAGATTCATTGTGCAACATATTTCCTATTTCATTTATGAATTATTGTTACCTGATGGAATTTAATAATCCCCCAAATTTGGCTTGCAGAAATTCTTAATTATTCTATTTCATAAAGTTTCTTACTATTTTCGTGAATTTTCATGAGCAAAATATGTAAGATTTTTAATTTTTCTTGGCATGTGCAGCTTGAGACAATATAGATCTTATATCTACTTTAATTTTTCTGTTTGTAAATATGGGTTGTAACCGTCTCTCTTCCACCTCACTTCCTCGCGACTCCATTCTCACTTCTCCTTCTCTCATCTTGTTTTTTCCCTCTCTAACATCACAATTCCCCTTTTTTCAAATCAATTTTCTACCGACTTTCCCTCTCTACAGACCTTCCCTATACAAGTAAGCAACACCGCAATTCATAGACACATGCGTCCTAATTCACTCCGGAGATGAAACTCAAAAATTCGATCACGGTTGAGTTAGTGTTTATAACTCTTTGATTGATTCTGTATGAAAATGTGTGCAAACCAGAAATCGAATTTTTGAGTTTCTGTGTAGATTACTTTGTGAGTGGATTTCGTTATCAATCAATCCATGGCATCGTTTGTTCCGCCCAAGTCTCAGCCGCTGCATAATTTTTGAAATGCCGCCGCTGCTTAAATGGAGCAAGGACGGGAAATCGAGCGGAAGCTACAAACGGCGCCGCTCGATGATGTCGCCGCCGAGTGCAGCTTCCGAAATACAATAATTGATGAGTGGAGGATTATGTAAGTAGGGATTTGTGCCTTTAATGTTGATACCGCTCCATTGCTCATCATTCATTAGATTTTAGTATTACTCTTGAAATCGGTGTGATTTAGTTCTGCTGATCCGTCACTCTTTTTGTCCTTTTGTTTTCATTGAATTGAACCTTAGCTGCACCGAATCATCTTCAACCGACTTTCTTACCTTGCGTTTTTGTCTTATATTCACTACTTTTTTCTTCCTCCTCTGTCTTTGTGTGTATTCATACGTATACATATTTTGTTTGTTTGTATTTCTAGGTAGTGATTCAACTACTCTATTTAGCTGCAAACAGTGACTTGAGTTTTGCATTGAAACTTGTGTTGAATATTAAAGCAATACATCTGTAACATGATGTATATAGGCAACATGTCCTTCTACCAATATACAAGAAATCTCACTGATATAAATAAGAGCTTGCATTGCTTCACTGCTTCATGCTCCTTCATGTACAATCTCTTAGACTGATATGCTCAAATAGAATTCCTTTTCAAACCAAATATATATTGTCATATGCGAGTATGGCCCCAAAAAACAATAGAATTAAAACCTGGACTTCGTATGTAGGGTTGCTATAGGCCTACTTATATATATATATGGAGAGAGAGAGGGAGAGAGAGTGGAGTTGCAAGCACAAAAAATTCCATTGAAGAAAAAATTACCAAACATCCAAAAATCACCGCATTAATTTTAGAATCTAAAGAACTGCTGTGCGGAGCTTCGCAAGAAAAAAATGCGCGTTAGAATATCATTACATTAGTTGATACTCCCTCTGTCTCGCTAGACTTGGCCCGTATTTCTTTGTGGATTGTCGTACTTGACTTGTTTTGTTTCCATTTTTGGAATCACTTTACACTATATTAAATATGTGGGTTATACAACTTTACATTACAATCTTACTCTCCTAAATAACTGTTCCAAAAAAATTAACCAAGTCGGCGCAGACAGATGGATTAATATATTAAGTGATTTTGCTATTCTTTTAGTATCCCACATGAAGTACTAATTTAAAAAGTAGTAATTTTACAGAAGAAGATTAAAGCCAAAACATTTAAGCCTTAATCATATATATAATAAAGTACCTCACAATTCCTTTTTAGGTGGTCAAAATCAATGAGATTATTCAAAATCGAGAAAATATTATGAACTTATAAATATAAGTAAACAAATTTATAAGATACTTACACTAGAGATATATTGCCCATATAGAGGGAATATAAACCCTCCACTTTCAATACTTGCGTTTCTAAGTACGTACGAGAAATCATTTACGTTATCGACAAAATGATGTTTGGTGAATTTTGTTTCAGAAAATGGATTTTCTAAAAAAATATGCTGCACGAAAATGCACGAAGATGCACTAACATAATTATATGAAAACTTCATCTGCGATTTCTTCTTCTTCCTCAAAATAAATAAATAAACAGATCTCCATATTGTAATAGATTACCAAACATCCAAAAAATAGCAAAGAGACTTTTATAGTTTAATTATTTAAAAAAATATACGAAAAACAAATTCTCACTGATAAAGCAAAAGAAATGATTCAGGAAGATGAAAAATAGTAAGATAGAGATGCAAGTAAATGTTAAAATTTATATTTCTCAAGAATGTTGCACAAAAACATGTAAATCTCCATCGCAATTACAAAACCTCAAATTAGCTTTTTTGTGCCATTAATTTTCGTTGGCTTCTAGGCACATATTTCTTAAGCCAGATAGGCTTATGATTCACACAAATTTTTACCACTTTTCTGTTCAACGTTATCATTTCTGGCAAACTACGTCTTTTAAATGTAACCTTCCCAAATTCTGCATCTTTTTTGCCTCGCTCCGGCAAATATACATTCTCCACACATTCCCCAAAACATCTGTCACAGCCGAAAATAATTAAAAATTGTTTTTATTTTTTATTTTTATGATTTTAGTTAGGCATTTAATTTACCTCGTAAAATATTGTTCGATCTCTTCCTTGGTGAGAGGTGAACCAGTTGAGAATGTCATGAACAAAGATCTCTCGTCTTTATCCGAACGTCTGTCCCCAGCTGCATGATGTGCAACTCTTGTGGTTGCCACCGTGAATGGCTCAGCATCTGCGTTTAGTTTGCTCGTCGCAGCAGAGGAGGTGGCTGCGCGTGTGGTTTCCGGCTCAAATGGTTGAGCATTTGCGTTTAGTTTGCTCATGGTGGTGGTGGTGGTGGTGGAGAATGGAGGGCTTTTCACTTGGAGTTTAGTTTAGGTATAAAAATATAAAGATGGTGTGTGTGTGTGGGGGGGTTAAATAATGTGTTGGATGGAAGAAAGTGTGGTTCGTTGGTACATATTTGTAGAGAATTTAATGTTGGGTTGCATAAATAATGTATGTGCAATTTGGTTTAATTTGTGTGCAATTTGGAATAGTGACTGCAGGTTATATTCATTAAAAAAGAAAGTTTAAATTAGAATTTATGGATATTTTAAATTGAAATTTAAAAATGTTTAAATTTTTTGCTCAATTTGTTCTATATCAAAAAATAAATGATGGGAAACAAATAATTGCAGATTTTTGCATTTAATAATGTGCAAATGTGTCTTTCTATATCAATTAATGTTGTTGTGTATGTTCATCATTTTCAAATTCATTAATTTTTCAGAACCAGTGGTATAAAGCTCAAATTTTCGGAGGGAAAAATTGTGATTGATGAGAGAGCTTGAGACTATTATGAAAAGCAGTTGATACTTGATATTGCATAGCAATAAGTTTGTCGTCGGAATTATTATTATTTTATTATTATTATTCAATTTTAAATGATAATATCAATGGAAAATAATTATCAGGAAAATGATAATATAGTAAAAACATATTCAGGTCAGGTGGCTCCATCCAATTACCAAAACTAATCTCATTCTTGAATTTCGTTTACATCTATCAAATATATATATCGTCGTATAATGTGCGAAATGCCATTTTGTTTTTCTTTCTGTTGCAAGAAAGCTAATTTTTAAATCCTTTATTTTAGTGAAAATTAACAAATAATAAACGAAACTAATTATTTAGTCCATACTGAAAAGGAAAAAAAAATGATAGAAATAAATACATAAGAAAGATTAATTTGATCTCGGCCGCTGCCGACGTGGTATAGACACATTACTAACGAACATATTAACCTGTGTGTAGATTCGTTACCGGTCCAAAATATATAGTAATGTCTAGAAATCCATGCATATATATGTGTTTCTACATCAGGAAAAAAATTATGTTTCAAGTAACTAGATACCAAACATTATGCTTACTAATTAATATTAATTCCTTATATTTATAAGAATAAGTGATCATGACCATGAATTTTAATTCTCCATCTCCCAACTCAAAAAATATAATTTCCTAATTAACTATTTTGTCATTTCCCCACATTTTCAGACATAGAATGATCAAACTTCGATCGGTTTCTACCAGCAATAGTTTAGAATAAGATTTTATGTGTGACATATAGTACATACATTTTTTATTGTAATTTATCATCCTATATGTGCATTGCTAAAAATATAAGTAACTGCCATTTTTTTTAATATATATATATATATATGAGTGTATTAAAATGAGAACACTTTCTATATGCATAACTAAGAACTAATATATATCATAGGATTACAAAATGGACGATTAAGATTTAAGGAAATATGGTATCTTCATCACGTTTAATTAACATCATTAAAGGGTGTGATTGTCTTATTCGGTCATTAATGTCCGGTCTTGTTAGATAGTTGTCGAAATTTTAGAATTAATTGCTACCGAATCTATACATGATCTCCATATCTTAATTTTAGGATTAATTTGCTATTTTAATGCGTGTCTAATGATTTTATTAATTATTCGTAAAGATGGTATATTACAACTATAATTATGTAATTATCTTGAATTGTAAAATTGAAACTGACATTTTTTTAATATTTCAATGACATAATTAGTGTTATATGATGATGATATGTGGGTAAAATAATAATAATGTGGATAAAATACCTATGACATGTAACAACAATTAATTATAGGCGACAACAAGGAATCGTTAATTGTGTATATAAATATTATTTGGAATAATATACTCCTTTGCACTTGTTTGTAAAACTCATTATTCCACTAAATGTCAAAGCATATATCATAATCAAATATCATTTAATACTAATGATAATATCATAATAAAATATTAGTTCTCATTTGATATATATATTTCTTTGTTTATTACATATACAGAAAGAAGACACGAATCAAATTTAAAATGGACGAGCGCACACCTTTTGTCGTATACATATGCATACAGCTTTATCTTATCTGTAAAGTTTAGTATTAAAATTTTGGCAGTTTCCTTCATTTAAGTCTTATTTATCAGTTGTGAAAGTATATTAATTATGAATTTGTGTTGTATGATGAATGATGATGTTTCATATCATCCGCTTAATTTCTCTAAAATTGCAAAACTTGGTTCGTGCGATTATTTTGAATGATAGATTGGATTAATAAAAGCAATACAAACTAATTCATTATTTACTTTGATGAATTTATTAATTTTGAGTTGATTTGATTATTTTTATCATTTAAAATAGTCAATCTTATATTTTATCAATATATCATATCACTTAAAGTAATGTTTTGAGTAATTGCCCCTTTGACTCTAAGTAAACGTGGTGAATAAACACCCTGCCAGTATGATAGACGTATATCAGCACAATGCTTTCAATTCTAATCTTCTTTGTCGAACCAAATGCATATGACATTTTTCTTTGTAAAGAAATTAACAGACATGTTATTGAAATGAAACACAAAGATGAGAGTTAAGTAGATGCAAAAAAAAATTTATTTGATTTCCGAATCTGATTACAATTTACTAGATAGAAAGGAACTGACGACGTTGGGTGCGAGGAACATATTTTTTCAACCAAACCGGCTTACTATTCACCACCACTTTCACAACTTGTCGATTTCGTAATATCAATCTTGCTATTATTTCACTTGTGAAAATTATTTTTCCAAACTTTGGATCTCTTCTGTGCTGATCGTGCACATAAACATGCTCCACACATTGCCCGTACACGCTGTCACAAACCCAAATAAAATTGAATAACATTTTTCCTTTAAAAAAATAATCTTATTTTATATTCATTCACCTTGTAAAAAAATCTGATATTTCTTCGTTGCTGAGAGGTGAACCATGAGAGAAGGTCATATACAAAGACCTCTCATCACTTCTCAAATAATGTGCAATGGCAGCAGGCACGAATGGTTTGGCGTGGGGGTTCAGATTCTTCATGGCTGGAATTTTTTTATTTTATTTTTATATTGGTGATTGAGAGAAGAATTTTTTTTTTCTTTCTAAATAAATTGGAAGGGAGTGAAGTGTGGTGGGATTATTTATAGATGATTAGAAGCAAATGTGTGAATTGAATCTTGTTGGGGGTAATTATGATATATTGATATGGAGATTATATATTAAATTCGATGGTTCCAACGTTGATAATTTTGAATTTCTGGTCTTTGAAGCAACTAATGTGAAATGTTGGTTTGTTGGATTTCTTGAATCTAATTCTTAAATTGCTCGGATTTTCTACCTTTTTTCATTTCAAATCCTCGTTGGCTGTAAATATGATGAATGGTAAAAAGTTAAGATAAAAATAAAAATTGATAAGACCAAAAATAAATTAAATAAATAAATAGTTGGAATTGATTGTGCTGTTCCGTGATTTTAACGTTGAGATTATGGGTTTTCTTCTTCTTTTGAGGTAACGTTGAGATTATGGTTAGTATAGTGTCTGCAACTATTGCTGGAGATTACGTATTTTATTCTTGGTCCCTTTTCATATTGTAGTTATGCAAAAGTTTCTTGGTTTTTGTATAAGATGATATGAGATTGTGCTATGTTTGGCTTCAGAAAAATTGTGATTGAATTTGAGTTTGAGTTTGGAAAATTTATTTTTAACTTCAAATTTTATTTTAGTATCTAAAGACCAATTCTATTTACTCTAAAATCTTGATTTTCTCCATGAAAGAAAAAAAAGAATTGGACAATACTACATAAACAAATAAATAAATCGAGGAATTAAAGAATATAACTGATGGGACAAATGATTATTTTTGGTTGGTGGATGATTTGTGACTAGAAATAACTGTAATTCAAATATTACGTGGTTTGCACGTAATTGTGAAAATGTTAGGAAGGTCAAATTTATTTTGCAAAGGGAAACATTATGCTGGAAGATTGAGCTTAGAGTGAATATCGTGTTTCGAAAAGTAAATAATTCCATTCACCAAATCAAAATGTAAAGAATAAAATCCATTAATTAGGAGTTGCAGTAACTTTTGGGAAACTTAATTATCATAGTGTTTAAGATGGTAGGACTATAGGCCCACTAGGCTTTTTAAATCTAATGTAGGCTAACTTATGGGCTTTGACATTCTCCTCCAACCTACAATAAATAAAATAAAAAAGTATAACCAAGTTCAAGACATATCTATTGGAGTAAAATGATGAGGTGAGGGGGGGAGAGATAGAGCCCAATGGACTTTTAAGAATAAAGGCCTATTTTTTGTTGTGGGCTTTATGCGAGCAATTGACCATTTGAGTCACTAATAGGAAATTTTTAAAAAAGTAATTAAATGATATTTTGTTATATTCAGATAAATATTAGTATTAGATAAAGTATTTTTGGCATAAAATTCAGGGATGAGAAATATGATGTTTTTGCGAAAGTCACCATTAATTAATTTATGTTATTTTCTTTATTCCGTTGGAAGAAAATTATACTAAACACTGTTTTCTATACTTAAAATTGATAATAAATTCACATTATTTACGTAACCATCGAATTACTATTAGTACATTTGTAGGTAACAAAAGCAGGCAACTAATGAAATAGTGTGGCATCAAATAATTTCCCAAGGGAGATAAAGTTATCAATGGCATTGTTATATACTAAGGGCATGTTTGGTAGCCTATATTAAGAAGCCAAAATTAATTTTATCTTGATTCAACAGTGTAAAACTAGTGTTTGGTACATGTTTTAAAAAGCCCACAGGCCCGCAACAATATTTCGGCCCGCATTTGTTTTACTCACATTCACTGTAGCTCCTTGGCTTATTAATCTCTCAAAGAAGGTGGTATTATTTTCTCCAACTTGAACAGTGCCAGTGTTTAATGTTCGACACTTTCATCTCCACCATTTCTCTTCTCTCCCTTCCTGTGTCACCGCCACCACCATCGTCGCCGCCACCTTCGCCGCCGCCACCGCCATCGTCTCCTTCCTGTGTCACCGCCACCGCCATCGTATCCTTCTCTTCTCTCTTGTATTCCCCTCTCTCTTCTGTGTAAAATCAGGCGGCGGCGCGGGGGCTAACCCTGGTCGCGCGTCCAAGCGGTGGGTGTGTGTGAGGTTTGGACGGCGGATGGAGGAGGTTTGGGCGGCGACGGGTGAGGTTTGGACGGCGGAGGCAGAAGAGGCTTGGGCAGAGGTTTGGGCGGCGATGGAGGAGG
>JAYDZE010315716.1:0-18404 GCA_034509125.1 Monilaria moniliformis | reverse complement strand
GGATTGGGAATTTCATGGGGGGAGTTCATGTTCGTGGGGGCAGCATCATATTCTTCCTCCTACAACCAAATCAAGTATTGAAAATTTGAAACTACATTATAATGATATAATCTAATTAAAATAATCAAATGATTGAAAGTATTTAATCAAATAAGACTAACAAGTTAAATACAATTATTACCTACAATCGGGCAGCAAGTTTTTCATCTAAAATATTGAGGTGCTCTCTGCATGATATTTTCTTTGATCTTATGGATGTATTTTGATCTTGGGAAATACTTTTACCCTTATCAGCACGGTTAGGACGAGAAGAATACATGTTGATGTTCTTGAGTGAATAAAATAGTAACAAAGCAAGTAGTATAACAATTATAGTAGCAAGTAGTAGCAACAAAGCAAGTAATTGCACAAATAGAGAGAAATTGGGGTAGAGAAGAGAGAAATTAGAGGTTGAGATGTGAGAAATCTTGTTAACACAAGAGTAGTGAGTAGAAGTGAGGGATGATGGGGGTATTTATAGATGAAAATGAGTGGGAAAAATTTGAAATTTGAAAAAAAAATTCAAAACCGGCCGGTTTCTGCGCCAAAACCGCCGGTTTTGGCAGAAAACGGCGGTTTGCCCACAGTTTCTGCCAAAACCGCCGGTTTTGGCTCAGAAACCGACACATGTCAACACCCTAGCCCTGCACCCTACCCTACCCCCTACGGAAACCACGGAACCGGCGGTTCCAAACCGCCGGTTCAACTGCCGGTTTCGGTTTCTCAAATGTGGAACCGGAACCGAACCTTGACATACGGTTTCACGGTTCCGGTTTAACCGCCGGCGGCCGGTTCCGGTTTGAAAACCGGCGGTTCCGGTTCCGGTTCCGGTTCCAACCGCCGGTTCCGATTTTTTTGGGCATCCCTATATGTAGCTAATCTATCTACAAATCTATAAATTAAATCTAAATAAGAAACTTAGAGAAATAAATATTGTTTAATTTTTACATGAGATCAAGACTATATTGTGGGCTATGGATCTAATGGTATATAAAACTAATTGCAGCCGTGCGCAGGCCCGCACTAGAATCATAGGGAATTGGGCTAGAATTTGTGAAGCCTCTTCCCAGTACAAATTGCATGTTTATAGTCTGCTGTTAAGCTCAATGCAACACCTATTCTAAAAAATAAAATAAAACACCAAAAAAGTAAGTCTCATTCACTCACTATAGAAGTTAGAATTATTTAGCTGAATTTAGAAGTTTTTAAAAAACAATAGCTACTTTACAGTATTAAAGAAAGCAAGCCGGCTTCAAATTACCAAATCAAAATAAATAAATAAAAGAAAGAAAGGTACAACAGCACCATTCTACTGGATCTGCTTCATCTGATTAGCCAAAATTCCCATGTTAAGTTGCTGGGGATTCAAAATGCAGGCCTCTTTCTTCAGCATGCAAATGAATGTTGTACAACCAAACATCATAGATATCAAGATTCCGAGAATGTCAAGAAAGAGCATCCCCTTTCAGTTCATCCAACTAGATCCCGGGATCTTAACAAGACCCTTCTCTCCAACCGCTCTCCTCAATCTATCAGCATCTTCCCACCTTCCTGCAGAGGCATAAATACCGGCAAGAAGGGAATGATAGCCGCCACTATCAGGCTCTAGCTCGAAACAATTACTGGCAGCAATCTCTGCAAGCTCCACATTGTTGTGCAGGCTGCAACCAAGCAGCAACGCGCCCCACACTCCAGCATGCGGCTTTGTAGGCATGCTCTTGATCAACTGATGAGCCTCTTCTAGCCGTCCAGCCTTACCCAAAAGATCAACCATGATTGAGTAATGATCTTGTGTCGGGACAAGCCCGTATCTCTGCATTGACATCAAGCAATGGTAGCCTTCTTCTACCAAACCAACGTGGCTGTAAGCAGTTAGTATTCCTGTAAAAGTAACCACGTTTGGAACAATGCCACTATCAATCATCTCATCAAACAGATTGATCGCCTCCTTTTCCCTACCGTTTATACCATAACCTAGAATCATTGCAGTGTAAGCTACTAAATCCCTCTTTTGCAAGCCATTAAAGAGCTCATGAGCTTTATCAATGGTTCCACACTTTGTGTACAAATCGATTAAAGAGGTGGTCAAGTGATCATCCATTTCGATCCCCATTTCTCTTATGTAAGATTCAATCCAAGCCCCAAATTCCGAGTCTCCTAGCTGACAACACGCGGAGAGAGCACTAGATAACGTCATTTTATCAGGCTGGAATTTCGAATTTGGCTTCACCAGTTCATCAAACAACTGCAACGCCTCTTTTGCCCTGTTGTTCCGAACATAGCACGAGATCATGGCATTATACAGAAATAAATCTTTCTCACCATGCTGATCATATAGCTCTTTCGCGCACTCTACGTTCCCACAGTTTGAGTAGGCAGAAACCATCGTGATATACGAAACATTGTTCCTCTCTGGCATCGCGTCAAAAAAGCTACGTGCTAGCTCCATCTTCCCACATTCTATGTATCCGGTAACCATGGCATTCCAGGAAGCAGAACTCCTCTCTGGCAGTCGACGAAACAATTCATAAGCCTGATCCATATCCTTCCCCCTCGCGTACCCTGAGATCATCGAGTTCCATGACACGACATCTCTCTCAGACATTTCATCGAACACGCTCTGCGCCATAGCCAAATCCCCGCACTTCACGTATCCACCCAACAAAGAGTTCCAAGAAACCACATTTCTCTCACGAATTTCATCGAACATCTTACGCGCAACCACCATATCGCCCAATTTCGAATAAAAATCCAAAAGCGCCGTCTGCACGAATACAACCTCACAGAAACCCAACTTCTGCGCTTGCCCGTGAATCATGAATCCAACCGTTTTACACAGAACCCTAGCGCAAGACTTAAGCGCCGAAGATACAGCAAACGTATTCGGAACAATTCCCGAAGCGTGCGATTCCGAATACAGAGCAAGAGCATCTCGGAACTGCCTGTGTTTAGAGAGATAACGGATCGTGCATGACGCGGAGAAAGCGTCGCGGTTTCGCATACGTCGGAGGATCGATCTGACGTAGTGGGTGGTTCGTGCGGAATAATGGGCGGCGCATTTCAAAATTTGGCGGACTAAGAGCGGCTCGAGATTGTAAAGATTGGTAACTACTATTTGGCAGTGGATTTGCTTGGCCTGATTAGCAGTGAGAAATCTTTCAAGCAGATTTTCCAATCTTGAAACTTGCATTTCGTAGATAATCAGGTGATGTGAGAATTTCTCGATCTTGTATAAACTCTCCGCGCCATTCGAATCAGTCAACTCCCTTCCGAAATTTTTTTTCTTTTTTTTTTTACGGATCTGTACTGAATCAATGTTCAATACTATTGTATTTCTTCCGCCTTCAACTTGAATTTTCTTCCAATTTTTTGATTTGAATTTTTTTTTTTCCAGAACACCTTCTATAAAAAGAGTATTTTAGTAACATCAAAAACAATGAAATCTGAATCGTTCTAAATATTTGTGAGATAGAGAGAGAGAGATGAATGTTTATCATCACGTAGAAACAAGATAACCATCACAAGATTGAGCGAAATGATAATAACATGAATGGAGTTACGAAAAGTAACTCATATTCAGAATTTATTTACTTTCGAAGACTAATTCCTACCTAATGGCTAACATATATATCAGGGAAAAAAGGTGCTAAACATGAAATCTACAAAAAGTGGATAACACCATAGCATAATTAAGCCTTCTTTGGTACCATAGCATAAATAAGCCTTCTTTGGTGATTTGGTTTGAGAGGCTTTTGTTAGAAATATGGGAAAAATCCAAGTAGTTAAACAGGCCGAACTCTTGCTATTATAACCGAAAGAACAAAACAAAAGGAATAGAACGGAAATTACAACGACAAATAATAAAACAAACCAAACTTTAAGTCGAGTCGAGGAAAGCCCTCTTTCCGCAAGACGAATTACGCCCCGGCTGGTGCTCTCGGATTGGCGTATCGTCCCCAAAGATAAAACGACTTCCTCCTAGCGTGTGGAAGCACCTCAAACCCGCTAGGCACCGACGAACTTGATGGAGTTTCAAGAATTGAGCTAAAGACTTCTAAACTAATGCACAAGCTAGAGAACACGATGCTTTGAGAGATGAAAATGCTTTTGGAAATGGTGTGTTAATCTCTTCCAAACTCAAGTCTATTTATAGGCTATGAGAAGGTACTTGAAAAGTCTTGACATTCAAGATACCACATAAACATGTGGGGGTGAAAGGCCAAAGGCCTTGGCTATAGGAAAGGCCAAACGCCTTTCTATAACCCACAATTCCAACAGCTTTCCCTCCGCCGCCGCTGACTTCTTCGGTAAAAGCACCGGATTGATATTGGGCAACACTGCACCATTGGCAATGGTGACACTACTAAGCAATTTCCCCAATCCATCATCATTTCGCACAGCCGGCTACACATGTCTCGGCACAATCCTACTCTTGTTGTCCCTCGCGGCGTTTCCAGCAAATTCTATCACCTACAACTCAAACAAACATTCCGTCAAACAACTTCCCAAAACAATCAATGCATGGAAGAAATTCGACGTGATTAAACGCAAATTTTACCTCAGCGTAAAGGTATTCCAGACAGCAGCCATATAGATGGGCGCTCCGATGCCCATGCGCTGGGCGCACCACCCATTCTTCAGAAATCTGGCGATGCGCCCCACTGGAAACTGGTGTTAGAAACATAATTATACATGTTGAATACTATTGATAAACGAAAGTGGAAGCGTATCTGGAATGACGACATTCTTGTCGAATTTCGAAGTGGAGAAATCGTCTTCCAAGTGATACGTATAAACCGTAAGAGAAAAGGATGTGAATCTCGTTTACTACGATCAAATTCATAGGAATGTGATACTATCAATATATTTATATGTTTATTTGGGGACCATAACTCTGTATTTAGATAACAAGTCCCTAAAGTTTATTATAACTTCAATTTCACTCATAACAAAATTAAAGTTATCCAAAATGGTATCTGCACAACAGTCTTCGTACTTTTATAAATGATCGTTTGACCCCGTACTTATATTAACTTAGTAGATCACTTAATCAGGTCGTTCTATAGATAGTCATGAATTTATTCAACCGTTAGATGAATATGTTGGACCATATTATAAAGTTCCAATAATCTCCCACTTGGGCCTACATAAAAGTCTCCAAATGGTTGCTCGTTACTGAAGTTGCGCGCTTACTATCTATATTTATCATTTCGCTGATCCGGTCTATTAGGTCTACTAAACAGGTAAATATAGAATCAAAGACGTTTATATGACCAAACTCATCAGTAATCACATATATCAACACATCTAGCAATACAAATCAAAATATGGGTGTGCAGCATGAGAATTACATGCTATTTGATTTTGTGCATGCCTATTTCCAACTTGTCCACCGAAGTTTTAAGTGAGATCAGAAATACCAAAGTGTAATTCAGGTAACTGAAATCAAAATAAGTGAAGTGTGCACTAAATGACAAAAACCAAACGTCATAACATAGATGAATGTCGACTCCCATTAAACCGAAGTATCACATGGCTACAGTCCCATGTGAAAAATATACTTATGAAAGACCGATGGTGGCAAACCTTTAGTAAAAGGATCTACCAACATGGAAGTTGAACCCGAATATCTAATAGACAATTGTTTACTCTGAATTATATCCTTAACAACAAGTAACTTGATGTCTATATGTTTAGACTTCGAAAAGATCCTATTGTTGTTATTGGAGTATATGATTGCGAACTTATTAACATAATATAACTTAAGTAGTCTTTCAATAATGTCCACAATTTGAAGTCATTTAACAAAGTTCCGCAATTATACTTCATTATGTGATGCCTTAAAATAAGTTATGAAAATTGCTTCCATGGTAGAGATGGCTATAAGTGTCTACTTAACACTTTTCAAAAGAAACAGCCCATCTGGCAAGCACGAATACATAACCTGGTGTGGATCGATAGCTGTCTAGGTATCCACAAAATCAAAATCAAAATCAATATACCAAATAATCTCATATTGATCCGAATTTTTCAATAAGTGAGCATACAGTCTTTTGTTCTCTGCGGCTATTGCATAACCCTTTTGACTGTTTTTCAAATGATTCATACCGAAGTTACTCAAGTATCTACCTAGCACATACACTATGAACGCAATATCCAAACACGTACATACTTGTGCATATAAGACCTCCTACTGCCAACGCTTAGGGAATCAATTCCATTTTCTTTTCCTCAATATTAATTTCGGGGTACTGACTTAAATTGATATTTTCACATTTGGTCATAGGGGTACCGTACCTCCTGGTCAACGTCTTTCATTACAAATCTTGCCTAAAAACTTTATCGACATGACTCATTTAGTGATAATCCAAGTACACTTAAGGAACGATCCCGATGTATTTAGATTCATAATATAAAATAAATTTCACCAAGATCTTTCATTTCAAAATTTTGAGAGAGAAATTTCTTGGTATGATGTAATGAATCTACATCATTGCAGGTAAGCTAAACATCATCGATGTATAGAACCAGGAAAATAAATTCATCCCCGCTAAACTTTTAGTATATACATTCTTCAACCGAATTCGTCTCAAAACCAAACGAGACGACGACATGATGAAACTTAAAATACCATTGATGAAACGCATGCTTAATACCACATGGATTTCTTTTGTTTTGCATAACATCTTTTGGGTCACTAGTGCCATAATTATTTTGTCAATCCATCTTTTGACCATAATTATTTTGTCAATCCATCTTTTGAGTGTTAGAGCTTTTTATGGCTTGACGGAAATCGACCAACTCATTTTCCCGCACCCTAGTGTCTGCTTCATGCTCTTGGAGGTACAAAATATATCATTTTGTATAAATTGTATGTCTCTCACCCTAATGGATATCATTAATGACATTGTTAGCTAATTTTCTTGAGGAGGTTGAGATTGTTCCCCATGTTGATGTTCATGATGTTGAACGATTGAATGGGGACTACGAGTGAGTCGTTTTGTTCCTGAAATGAAACAAATCTCATCTCCCCCCAAACTAAACTTTCTCAAAGAACTTTGCATTGATCGTCTCGGAAAAGGATCTTGTTATGAGATTATAGAACTTAAAACCCCTAAACCTTTCAGAGTAATCTACAAAGTAACAACTCACTGTTTAAATGCCCAAATTTTGCTATAGTGGGTTATAAGACCGAGGCTTGGTCGGACAACCCCAAATATGTAAAAGTCTGAAGCTGGGATGACGCTAGTTTCTTAGAGGATACTCGGTTTAGGATATATGCTGCGGTCTGAAGCGCCTCTCCACAAAATGATTACGACAAAGTGGAATGATTGATTGATTGTCAACTTTAGGTTTTTTTTTTTTTTTTTTTTTTTTTTTTTTAACGTGTCAAGTGCTTGAGATTTCGCACTTATGAGATATTATTAACCATATCAGGAGCTATCATCTATGAACTTAATAAGATATTGTTGACAATTCCAAGAAACAACGGTAAACGATCCACATACAACACAATATAAAACACAATCGATAAGTTCGAAGACGTCAATAGTCCGATTGGCATAAAATTTCCTAACGTTTGTCAATTTTTCCTTAATATACTCAACGCATACTTGAAAGTCCGCTATATTGGAAATTGTGAGAATTCCAAATGACACAAGTCTTTCAAATCTTTCTTTGAAGATATGACCAAACGTTTATGCCAATGTGTAGTAAAATTCTCACCCGTTAATTTATGCTTAGTTCCTTGTTTGTAATAGCATAAAGTCTATCACCAAAGTGAATCCAGGTACAGATGGTAAATTATTTTCTATACAAACATAAGTGAAAAACGTAACTTTCGTCACACGTCAAACGTGCTATTCGACACAATAATTCTTCTTGTGCCCATGTTTATTGCAAAAGATGCAGGCAACACCAAATGCCTTATTCTTAAACTATTCTGCAGATGGACCCGCAACATTGTTAGAGAAATTGGTAAGAATACTCTTCTCTAAAACGGAATCGGGAAGAATTATCTTACCCTCGTCATTTTCTCTATTTCCCTTTAGAGTTTTCGCTAAGTGAATGTTTTCTGTTTTACTCTGCTTCAGTTTTTCTTCCTCTTTAAACAAAATTAGAAATCAACTCATTTATTGACCAAGTATCCTTCAAAGTATTATAAATAACTTTGAAATGGTCATACTGAGGCGGAAGAGAAATTATGACCAAATGCACCAGTCGATTATCATCAATGTTCAAATGAAGCGTCATAAGTTTGAAGCAGTGTTATACATCTCTTAGCAGTTAACTCTTATGGGATAGTACAACGGAAAATTTTCAAGGATAGTGTGTTGCAAAAATTATAAAATTTATGCGATTAGAGTATGACCATTGTACAAAATTTTGTTTATAGCCATCAGAACTTTCATAGGTAAGATCTGCGGGTTACTCCGTTCGAAGTGCAAAGTCTAAATTTGCAATCCCAAAATTAATTAATACATAATTTTCCATGTAGTATAGGTATTAAATTTTAACACAGAAATGGAATTCAT
Organism: Monilaria moniliformis; assembly: GCA_034509125.1. Classification (NCBI taxonomy): domain Eukaryota; kingdom Viridiplantae; phylum Streptophyta; class Magnoliopsida; order Caryophyllales; family Aizoaceae; genus Monilaria; species Monilaria moniliformis. Next base: position 9,831 of record JAYDZE010315716.1, on the reverse strand, counting down.
AAAACCAATAGCAGAAGATCGAGCTAGGAGAGAACAAATACAATAAGCTGAATAATAAACAACTCACTTAAATAATAAGTAAATAATCAAATAATGACAATTTTCATTTCAGGCTGCCTAGCATAACATCAATATTTCATCTTTGTACAAAATAATTAAATTGTAAGTGGCATCCAAACGCAGTAATCAAATATAGATAATCATTTCCTGTTAAACAATAAGCCTTTCTTTGGGCCGACTTAATGTCCACAATGACCCGAATGATCATCTCATACTTATTACCACAATGCACACAAGAAAACGGCCAAATAGCAACCTTCCTTTGGGCCGATTAACTACTCACATATATTTCAAGTATGCAAACATCCTAGTTATTCCAAATTAAATTAATCTACGCATCACAACTCACTTTGGCGAGTTAATGCTTTAATTAATTCATTTAAAATAATAGACAACCAAAATATGAAGTCATTAGTTAATTAATTAATTACTTAATAGTCAAAATAATTGTTTCAAAAAACTTTATTTTGGCATATTTCACAAATATTAATTAGGTAATTTGTATTTAGGCTAATTTGCAAACACATAAGAATAAAAAACAAGAGAATACCAAATAAAGCCCAAAACAAATTAAAAGCATCAATAAAAAAATGAGGGGCACAAAATCAGCCCAAACAATAGTTTAAAGCCCAACTGCTGCATGAATTTTGCAGCACAAGTGCCCAAGGCACTGCCCGCGAGTTCAGGAGCAGCCTCAGCGAGTGGGCCAAGCCTAAATACAAAATAGGCGCGACCCAGCACCCCTTTAGCCCAAGAAACCAGAAACCCTTACTCAAACCCGTAACCCAAAATTCGAGACCCGGACCCGCGACTCGATGTGGAGAACCAACAGTCCCGCAGCCCAGACCCGCGTGCCGATCCGAAATCCAACCCGGATCAAAACAGACGCAACGGTTCGCGTCGAGAAACCGCCGCCGTTTTGCCGCCTCGAACGCTGCCAACTTCGACAGAAACTTCGACAAGGATCAGAACGAACTTCAAACAATTTTCGATCAAAATCAAATCCGAAAGCATAATCCTACAGTTTTGAATAATGGAATTGGCAATTTATCAAACACTTTACGTGCATTAACAAACTTTTAATATTTGTTCCAAAAAACAGGTGATTAAACCGAATTCTGTTCGCAAAGATCGAAATATTACAAAGGATTCGAGGCATGGAACAATTTCTTGATGTTGAAAAACACATTCATCCGAAGAATCGACGAACAAAACACGCACATGAAATAGCAAAAAGCAAAATCACATAGGCAATTCAACAAAGCAGTCATGTGCACATGATATAACAAAAAGCAAAATCAAATAGGCAATTCAACAAACACTTCAAGCGCACAGATTCCATGCTTCAAATTCGAAAACTCACACCGGTAATTCATCGAATACTTTGAAACAGAAAATCAAACCAACATAAACATGACTTAAAAAAATTGAAATTTTCATATCAAACGAATTACTAATTCGTTTCAATATGTATTGGCTCTGATACCAATTGTTGGAACATAATTATACATGTTGAATACGAATGATAAACGAAACTGGAAGCATAGTTGGAATGATGACGTTCTTGTCGAATTTCGAAGTGGAGAATTTGTCTTCCAAGTGATATGTATAAACCATAGGAGTGGGACCATAACCCCATATTTAGAGAACAAGTCCCTAACATTTATTATAACTTCAATTTCACTCGTAATAAAGTTAATGTTATCCAAAATGGTATCACACAATAGTCTCCATACTTTTATAAATGATTGTTTGACCCCGTAATTATATTAACTTAGTAGATAACTTAGTTGGACTGTTCGATAGATAGTCATGAATTTATTCAACCGTTAGACGAATATGTTGGACCATATTATAAGGTTCCAACAACTGGAGCCTACCCTCCGCGGATTTCGGTATCGATTTCTTTCTATAGCCGTGTCGCCTGCCACCGACGCCCTTGATTGGTGTGGCATTCGCAGCATCCGTCGTCGAACTAAGGTTTCAAAGAGTCTTTGAAGATAAAAATGATACAATTTTGAGCGAATGGGATGTATATTTCTACTAGTGAGAGGGGCATGCTGGCAATCCGCGTTGTGGTGCTTCGACCAATGGGATTGCAGCATTGTGTGTAATGAAATTGTTGGTGTGATTATGGGATCTAGGCTGGAAGATCCAACGGCCAGGAGTCGGCGGAAATTTGGCTATTCGTGTAGTTGTAAGTAGCGAGGTCAATTTAGCCCGATTAACCCGACAACCCGGTTCCAACCCGAAAAAAATCTCAACCCGAATGACCCTAAACCGAATAGCTCGCTACCCGATAGGGTTGGCCCGAAGATAGCCCAAACCCATAGGGTCGACCCGAAAATTAGCGACTTCTCGTTATTTAGTTTTCAAATTTCATTAATTTATTATTTTTCAACTTTTGAAAGTTAGTATAATAAGATTTTTTTCAAATGATGAAAAAAATGCATTTTGATTTAATATTTGAAAGTTATGTTCATCATTTCACTTTTCTATATTTTACTATAACATTTCATATAAAACGTTTAGATTTTAAAAAAAAATTATTAAGAAAAACGTATTTTCTTACATCTCTAAAAGCTATATATTAGTTTTGAGTTGAAATGACATTCATTTATGGATGTATTTCTTTATTACAAATATACAATTATCAAAATTAATATATTAATTAAAAAATTCATAAAAATATTTGAGTCCGATTGGCCCGATGGGTTAGCACGAAACCTGATGATTTAGGGTTAGGGTTGAGAATTTCTAACCCGAAAAAATTACAACCCGAATGACCCGTAACCGAATAGCCCGATAACCCGATAGGGTCGGCCCGAACGCGAGCGGGTTGACCCAATTGACATCCGTAGTTGTAAGTTAGAATTTTACAAGTCGGTACATTTATTTCGAGACGGGAAGGTTTCAGGTCATCCACATCGATGTCCATTCTCTTCAACTATTCATCAATTATTCATAGGTTTCACAACACTTTTTATTCATCTCTTCCTCAAGAACCCTTCACCATTCCTTGCATTCCACTATTCATAGGTCTCCTATTTTAATTTTTTATTTATTTCTTGTTTTTTACATTTCTTATTAAATTAATTTTTTAATATAAATAAAAATGCAGATTTCATTAAAAAAAAAATTACATAATTGAAAATTCCAAAATTACTCAATTAAAAATCAATAATTAGATAATTAAAATACTAAGATTGCATAATTACAAATGGAAACTTACATAATTAAAATTCTAAAGTTACATAATTAAAAATATTAATCCTTGGGCAGCATATCCAAATCCTTCTGGAGATTGTTGTTCATTCTCTAGTGCACCTCCAATTGTTGAGACGTCATGGTACTCGTGTTTTTGTTCTATGTTTTGAGCAACACGTTGTACATGAGGCATTTATTTGTCGCCTTCAATGCCTCTGGGTCTAGTGGTGGAGCTATGGCACTGGTCGAGGCTAGCGCTTTCCCATTTCTCTTCACCACCTTCGTTCCAACCGGACGGGCACGACTCGACTAGAAGCTCCCCCTCGCAGACCCTCGTCACTGCTTGTTTAGTAGTGACTGCTCGAGGTATACTTTATGCGCTTTGACACCAATTGAATGTCACCCGCCCACTTGTCGACGTTCCAGACTTTCTCCTAAGTGGTTATGCATTTGAATGACTTGTTGTTGTCGTTTTGGTAGACTTTCGTGATGGATTTCAGAATATTCACCTCGCTGGCGCCGCTTGGCCACTTTTTCCAAGTTGTTGTAGATGGCGCAAAACTTGGAGAATTTCGGGTTCTCGATCGAAACGAGACCGAAGCTTCTTGTACATGCTCGTCGAGGTGCCTTACGGGCAACGTGTGTTGTATGAATCGTCATTTCTATCTCAAAAAGTCTTTTGGTTGTTTCTGACAACCGGATCTTCCCTTGTGTCGACATGTACCTCGAAAATCCACTTCGTTTCTTCCGCGATTTACATCGCTTGAACGTCGCAAGAGAACGGCTCGTCGGAGATTTGATTGTCTTCCAATGCCTGTGTGGGGAGTCGTGGGCGTATGCCCCTTAGACGTCGACATGGGGTGTGTCGACGACTAGTTGGAACCCGGAGTGCTTGGACTGTAGCTCTCACGAAGGAATCAATCTCACCATTGATTTTAGTTTTAGTCGCTCGACATGGTGGATTTCGAAAATATATTACGTGTGTGAAGAAGAAATTGAGAGGGAAAGTAGAAAGGGGAAGAAGAAATTATGTGAAAGTGAAATAGGTGAAGAAGGTATATATATATATATAATCGTAATCGAATCAGAATTCATTTTTAATGCAGAATTAAGAACACATCTCAACCGCATATCTTTTGGATCTGATGGAAACAAATCGTGACACGTGACATAGATTTTAATATTATTTTAATAGGCGAATGTTATTAAGGTAATTTTTTGTAAAAATCGGTTATAGTTAAAGCTATTTTTATGAAAAAGATTTTATAGATTCAGATTTTTATGGAAAAAATCGGAATATGCGTAATAATATGTTTGATGATTGAACAATGATATATTCGTCTCTGAATAATGATATTCTATTATGTTGATAATGATATTACGTTTTTTTCTGATAATGATTCTGATTTTTATGGATAAAATCATGAGATGTATAATGATATGGTTAATGATGAATAATGATGCATTCATGTGCGGATAATGATATTCGTTTCTCCAATAATGATATAATTCGAGATCCTATAATTTTCGGGATATTTCCTAAAATCATGGAAACGTGGGATTTTATTTTTACAATTTTAACCTTACAATGACATTGTATAAGAAAAGTAATGATATCATAGAGAAAGTAATCTCGTCCGTTCATATCTTAATCTAATGGTTGATATTAAGTCTTAGTTATGTATATAAGACTAGATTTGGTTATAATGCGACCCTATATATATATATATTAAATTTATGAAAAATAGGATTAAAAAAATTAATCATGCAACGGACATTTCCTTTCACAATGGCCATTTTTTATTTTTATTTTAATTCTAAAATTTCACTATAACTACCCCACTTCCTATTCATTTTTATACACACCAAAATCACTCTCCAAATTCTCTCCAACTTCACTTCACTCTATTTTTTTTTCTCTCTCAATACTTTATTCATATGGATCGTTTGGCAATTGAAGAAATTTCCCCAGTGATGATGATCCGGCCAACGACTACGAGCATTATTTTTGTATAGTTCGCGATGCTGAGGCACTAGCCAGACGTTATACGGCCGCATTGGAACCCAATCAACCCCAACAACCGAGGCAATACATCCACTGGGACAGAGAAAGCGCCGACGCCCGTTTTGTCGGCGATTGTATTTCACCGACAGTTCTGCATGAGCTGAAATTTATTTATGCGCATAGGAAATAAGTTGGCGGCGTGTGAACCGTACTTCCAATAGCGTTGGTGCAATATTGGGCGACTCGGTCTTTCCACGCTCCAAAAATGTTCGTCGGTCATCCGAAAACTCGCAACTGGCGCAAGTTCTGACATATTCGACGAGTCTTTTGATCAGGCTAGATTTCGGCCATGAATTTCGGTTCAAGTTGCGATTTTTTCGATTAAATTTACACAAAAGGGTGCCAATGATGCAAGAACTTGATGAAATATCGATACTAAAGGCAGGATGGCTGGTGGTGAGAAATTGAAGAAGAGATAAGAAAGAAGACCAGTTCACTGTCCAGGAGACGCGACAATGAGTGTCGAAATTAGAGGACTATGCTTAACGAAAATCACATCCAATGAATAAAAAGCCTAAGGCGCAGGATAAGGTCAGAGGAGATGCGTGACACGTGATCATGCCTCGAACGCAAACTATATGGAATCAGTATATAAGACAGATGAGAGAGCAGGAAGAGGGAGTTTTTTTTTTTAGCCCAGTTCGGAATTTCAGTTCCCAATCTACACATAGTTACACACACTCCTTACCTTCGGCTCTTCCAACTCCTCTGAGTAGTTGGTCGATCCTCAATGCTAAGCAGTTCTAACTTTCAACCGCTTGGTCGTAGTTCAGCCGTACTTCAGTCTTTTGTGTGGAAGATCCGATGTCAAATAACAGTTTCATCTCTATTTTCTCGTTGTTTTAGTTGTAACCAGAAGAGGCCTTAAGCTTTGAACCTTGATTCTTTAAGTTTTATTTCATTTCTTAGTTTGAACAAGTTATCTTTCATCCTGCGTTTGGTTTATTAATATGTTTGTCTTGAAGTTGGTTGTGTTTATTTTTTCTTCCCCGTTTTCCATCGTTATTTTCTTGTCGTTGATCTTCTATGCATGCTTGGAATCTAGGTAGTAAGGTCATCGTTTTCTTTAAGTAGGGCAATTAGAATAGGTAAATCAGTGATTAGGGTAGATTAGTTGATAGTATTTAGCGAATCAGTTAGGTAGTTTGAGTCTTAGTCTTGTTTTTAATTTTCTTTAATTTTTCGGTGATACAAGCTCTCATCGGAACTTATTTCGACATTTCCATAGTCTCCGACTCTGTTGAGATAGAGTTTGGGGAGGAAAGAGAGGACAAATTTGTAGCTGAACCAGAGTGAGTGTACGAATAGATTTACTTTCTGTAAAAGTAGAAGAGAGAGTTACTGTAGGGGACCACTAGGCCAGAACAAAGTTATCCGAAATGGTTAAGATGTTTTTTGTTTTAGTAGCTAGCTCATAGTTTGTTTATTTCCTAATCTTACTAAGTCAACCTGCACACCTACAAACTATTGTCTTTGTTTACTTTATTTAAATTTTAAACTCTTGACTGCAGGTAAGCTAGGCTTTAATTTAATTTGATATCCGTAAGTATGTTTTAGTTCTTTTTAAACTTTTTGGTGGTCCTTCTCTCTGCCTAGTTAGTTGCTTGTTTAATTTTCCTTAGTTTAATATTTAGCTAGTTTCCCACAAACTTAAAGTTAGGCGTGGTGGCATCGTCAATCACATCAGGACACGGTCAAACTAGGCAGACTACCCAAATCCTCGTGGGGTCGACAACCCAACTTACCAAATTCTAACTAATAGTAGATCTGGAAAGAAAGAAACTAAACAACTTTGATGCGGGCGGCGTGTTTCCTCAATTATATCACGTACAAACCCAACTTCCATCATATTTGCACATCGCCGAAAGCACAAGAAAAAAATGCTTGAGGGAATTCTGTAGGGGTATTCGAGACGCATTCAGTGCAGAGTACTGTAGGTTGCCGACAGTGCCATTTTCATTGGGATGGAATGAGTTGTTCCTTATTTAAACTTATATGATATTTCAAATTTTCTAAATTCTAAATTTCTACCTAAGCATTAATTATAAACTTTATGTCTAGTTGGTGATGAATTATTTAGTACTTTGTATGATTTTTTATGAAGATTCGAAACTATTTACGCTCTATTAGTTATTAATCCTTAGATTTGCATGAAATGAAGTTTGATATATTTTACCGTAGGCTTGGAATGAAATATTTGATATTTATTTTGTATATTTAGATTAAATGAGATTTTATATATGTTGGTTTGATGGTTAGGATAAAACAATTACTTTTATTTATGAAAATAATTTGACTAAACCAAACTAGATAACCGAATTCTTATCCTACTTCTATTTTCTTAAAGAAGATATTTTGTATTTATAGAAGTATGAATAAACTATTCATTGGAGAGCTAGGAATTCAAACTTCTATTATTGCTGAGATGTAACAGACATATTCATTGTTTGTTCGTACCTCTCCCGCGTACTGCTTCTCGGATCGTCAGTTTGTGCTGTCTTCTTCCAATTGGTCTGTTGTCAATCTTCAACTTCTACCTAAAACTTCATTTGTTGACCCTCTATGCCTGCCTTCTCACGAATGTTCATGTGTTGCTCTACTCTTCAAATGCACATACAGACTCAATTGCAACATTTTGGGTTAAACTCTTCACTCAATTCACCTAAGCTGACCAGCTTAAGAAATCATGTTAGTGGCACAGTGGGATTCACCTCATCCTGTGTCATTAAGTTGACCCCAACTTTTCATAACCGCTTCTTCAACATGCGCTTTTACAACAGAGCCAAATAGCTCCCTGACATTGAGCTTTTTAGCCTGCACTATCTTTTCAAGATTTGAGATCAGATCAAAACTCTTATGTTTGATAGCAATCTAAGATATGACTAGATAAAAAAAAACCATGATAAAAACCAAGATAAAAATTAAGATTAAAATTAAGATAAAAATTAATGTTGTTGTTTAATAGATAAGAATAAAACCAAGATATAAATAAGTGAAGTGTTTGATAGCCTAAATTATTTCGTAGGATTAAAATATAAATTTACAATTTTATCCTTCCCCTCCCAATCTTCTAGCTCAAAATTCATTTTAATGCCATTTTTTTCTTCCGCCAGAATATTTCAAAATGTTGTTAAAATCATAAAATTGATAAAAGATAATGAATTATTAGGCAATGAAACCTTTTAAATTAGGGCGAATTTGTATGCAAAAAAAAAAAAAGATTTGGGTGAATTTACAAGTACCCAACCAAAATCTTGTAGTCCAACATCTAAAGCGCAAAGTACCATCACTCCAAATCTCCTAATCCCTCTCCAAAACTCTTGATTCACTTTCTCTTCCATCCATTGCTCCTCAACAATGGCGTCTTGTTGTAGAACGATTTCAAGGCCAACAATGAGCTTTCTCAAATCCTCGTTCTCGAAGCCCTCAAGCACACGCATGTTCTCCGCTTAATCAGCTTGTCTCCCCCCATGGCCAGAAATCTAACTGGATCACGCACGAGTATAGGCTCGATGCGTAACAAGATCTCGATTGAAGACAGAGTAACGGTCGGATCTTACCATTCTGGAAAATGTCGTCGGTTGTGATCTACGGCGGCATACGTGAATCCCTCGCCGACTTCGAGAACTCCAGATGATGTCCGAGCTGTCCGAGCTACGATTTCGGCGACTTTACTATAGTTGTTGAAGCTGCCAGCTGGGGGAGCAGTGAATGGTACGGGAGACGGAGGTATGCAAATGGAGTAAGATGTAGAGAGGAGAGAGAGAGGGAGAAAAGAGGAAGATTGGTTTTAATCTGGGTCTGTGGAGGGTTAACCGCAGGAGGTGCCTTAGATATATAAACTAGGCATAACAGTGTTTTCACACGGGCAAGCGCGGGCCAAGATTCAAACTCCCAGGCTTGCCTTTTCACTATCTTGCTTATCAAACATCCGAAATACATTTTTTGACAAAAATTGCTTATCTAATCTTGGCCTAAATATGATTATCAAACATATCCTTAAATTTGTGTCTCGACAATATACAAACATCTAATGAGGAATGTAACTTAACTTTTAAGAAATTATTATATTATTACAGAATACACTATATTATATTATATTAAAATTAAATATAGAATAAGGATATAACACATATACCAACTTTTGTAAAATATATAAGACTCGTTTATAATAAGTATACAGATATAGAGTAGAGAGAGAGTGGCAGTATTCAAGTGGAGTTAATTCCTCCATGGCTTTTATTTCTTTGCCCCTGATTTTGGTAATACAAAATGGGTACAAAGAAGAAGAAATGAGTACTTATTGAGATTGAAAAGAATAAGTAATCAATCATTTAACATGTATGTATATCTAAAAGAATCCATGCAAGGCTGTTGTTTACTGTGCAGATCACTTGTCTTTCTTCCCGCCGGCAAAGAGCCTTTGGATCTGGAGACCTCTGCTGAAGGCCTGGTTGAAGAGCAGCCGTGTTTGGAATTCGATGACGAAGGGGAACCAC
>JAYDZE010315605.1:0-18406 GCA_034509125.1 Monilaria moniliformis | reverse complement strand
TTCTGGAAAATGCATTCACATATATAGGCACGCCACTGGATGAATGATGCATGCAATATATGTTCAGTGATGCTATATAGTCATGTCAAATTGAACTGATTATTGATTATGCAATGGTTACACAATAACAATTCCAGCCAACAGTAACTTATGAAGTTGGGACGTTTAGGAGGGACGAACAACCAAGTTTTCCATTTGATCATATGGTTAACACGGAGGAAGGGGATTTTGGGATGAGGCATCAATTAGATGTTGGAGGGATAAACTTGAGCTATAATTCTAGTGAAGATAACACATTTGTTCCAGAAGATCATGATGATAATAGTGACAGTATAGATTCGGGAGGCTGAAGTCTACATTTTCCTTGGTGAGCAAAAAATCCGAACAGATCAGAAGACTTAAGTTCAGAATCAGTGGAAGATTCTTCTGACGATAAGGTATTTGGTGTATCAAAATCGCATGTTCCAATAGTACGTGGAGATCAACTGATGCCACAATATGTGCATACAGGGTCAAATTATTTTTGATTTGTACCTAGTGATGTTGAAGGTTATAATGCATCTAATCATGGTGGTAATGCAGACAACATATGGTATTGAGATAAGAGCAACCCAACACATATTGGTATAGAAATAAAATTTGATAGTAAGCTGCATTTAAAGACTGTTGTTACCATCAGCGGATCTAGGGGGGCGGGAGGGGGCGGCCGACCTCCCCCTCCCCTGAACAGCTACTCTTTTGATGTTGTGAGAAGAGATGCACGATTGATTTGTATTGAAGATTTGGATAGTCTTTCTCGAAAGATTGTTGAAACTAAAACAAATAGAATTTTTCCATTAGTTTATCGCTTGATTGAATTGGTATTGCTCTTACATGTAGCTACTGTATCTGTTGAAAGAGTATTTTCTGCCATGGAATTTTATCAAGACCGACCTACGAAATAGGATGGGAGATGATTGGTTGAACGAGAATTTGGTGACATACAATGAAAGGTCTATCTTCACTACGGTTTCTAATGAAAGAATTTTGAAACGTTTTCAAGTTATGGATACTCGTAGAAGTCAGTTGTCGCAGTCAACAGACGCTAGTGCTACTTGAATTGTAATATGTTATTTATTTTATTATAAAAAAATATATTTGAGTATTATATTAAAAAAAATTATTTTTTTTCCGCCCCCTATTCTTTTGTCTGGATCCGCCACTGAGTTAAATGATCAGATGTGCTAATTAATAACAATATTTTTGCGTAGTGGATAATATTATTTTACAAGCTCGGATGAAATAATGTTCGAAAGTTAGGTGTTTAGTAGTTAAATGTGTTCTTTCTTTTCATATGATGCTTCACTTTCAATGTCTATTATTTAAAACAATTATAGTCTTACAATGGTGGAGTGACAACAAAAATTATTTTGATAGAAATAACTAAAATACTCATTTAAACTCGTGGATTTAACCATAAAACTGTTTATGAAATCGAAAAGTCAATAATGAAAGGAAGCTAGTAGAAGATATGGTTTCTACCAGTAGGACCAAAAGTGGGAACGCCCATAACGTGGCATTGATTTCTGCTACTGCTGCTCTAATCTTTGCTGCTTCACTTTTGTCCATTTTCAAATGGAAGATTCTATGGAATATCCTCTCGTTCCCCAACTAGATAATCCTTCATATCAGAAATGCATATACACTTGTTTGGAAATAATTTAAAACTCATTTAAATAAATTCTGAAATGGAACAAATTTGTACCTTAATTACTTCGTAATTCAACGTAATTATTTGAATTCTTTATAAATTATTTCCATTTTTATTTGGTATATTCATTCCTCTAGATCCATCTCCGAGTAACTAAAAACATTCAGATATAAGAAACCTCGTACTATACGAAAAGTTACTATATCAAGTCTAGTTAATGGCGTTGGTACCAGATTTGTAATCTGTATTGGTTTGGGCCTACTGTCTCAAAACGTATTTCTTGTACAATTGTTTTGAATTTTTTTGATGTATTCTTGTACAGTCGTATTAGATTGTGTAGTACATAATTTTGATGGAGAATACGTACACAAGGATAAGGATAAAGAAATTAAATTTTAAATCCAATGAGACTAAATCGCACTCATCAATGCAATATTTTTTATTTAAATTTTGTCCTTTTCCTATTTTATAATTGTGATCGTGAAATAAAAGTATTTAACATTATCCAACCCCCACCCCACTCCACCCCCTGAAATCTCCCTTTAAAAACAACGAATCAGAGTGTAGTGAAATAAGACCACAAGGCCACAATCACAACCATGGCATCTTCATCATCTTCATCATCTAATCTCCCTGATTCTTCCTCGATCCCACTATCCCAACAGCTTCAACTCATCAACGAGCTCGAAATCTTTAAAATACAAGGCTCCGACAGGCGCGGCCGCCCCCTTCTCCGCATCATCGGAAAATTCTTCCCTGGTAATTTCCATATCCGAACTTTCTTCTTTAATTTTGTTTTTATTGACTATTCATGATGGAAAATAAATGAAATGAACAGCGAGGCTTGTGAGCGTGGAGGCAGTGAAGAAGTTTCTAGAAGATGAGATCTTCCCGAATCTGGAGGGGCGGCCGTTCTCGGCCGTGTACGTCCACACGGAGGTGAACAGGGGCGATAACTTCCCCGGCATATCGGCGTTGAAGTGCATATACGACGCCGTTCCGGCCAAGCTCAGGGACAATCTCGACACCTTCTATTTTCTCCATCCGGGAATCCAGTCTCGCCTCTTCCTCGCCACCTTCGGCCGTCTCCTCTTCGGCGGCGCCGGCTATGGGAAGGTCAAGTATGTCACTCGATTGGAGTTTCTGTGGGAGCACGTGCGGCGGAAGGGGGCGGAGATGCCGGAGTTCGTGCACGAGTTTGACGAGGAGATGGAGTGGCGCCCCACCACCGTCGATTACGGCCTCGAGAGCGATCATCCTGCTATAATACCTACCTTTGACTCCACGCTCTCTACCTATTCTATGAGGTGTATTGCCTAGATATCTCCTTTACTACACTTTTTTTCTTTTTTGGGAAATTTTCTTTTGTTGGTGAGGTTGTGAGATATGTAGTAGACCTCCCCTCCAGCAGATGATGTAAAGATGAAAAGAAGAAGAAAAATGGAAACAAGGAAACGAGAAGTTTGCTGGAGATGGGCCACTGTTTGTTAATTCTGTGTCTGTTTGAATGAACGGAATTGAAGGGTTTCCTGATTGTTCCTTTATTTTATTTTTATTTTTCCTAGTAAAACAATTAAATTTATTTATCTTCGTGCATCGATCACAGTTCATGAACGAATATGACTAAAATGGACATCTGTGTCAAGAAATATGGCTCCAACAAAAAGCAAAACTAGATAAGGAATGGTAGGCCATGGGCTACAATAATTTAATGTTAAAGCAAAACTAGATAAGGAGTGGTAGGCCATGGGCTACAATAATTTAATGTTTACATTATTTCACAGTATGTACAAAAAATTCCACTCCACCAACTACTCAAGTAATCAGCCTCGGCATAATCTGCGACTGCTTTTCCATATAGATGGTATCAGAAAATTGCTAAAATCTGCTAGCAGCAACGTTAATTCACACAACCCAACAGAGTCATACTTCTGTTACCAATAAACCATACTTCCAAATGCATCAAATCAGAACTGTTCTCCTAAAAATCCTTATTCTAGAACACAAAAGTAGAAACATCGTATATAGAAGATGAATACTCTTGAAGATTTCGGAAGAGACGAGACAAAGTATGTTGTGTTTTTCAATCATAAGGTCACCTGAGTTTTCCTTCTTAACCATGTTACCAGCGAGCAGGGAAAAATCTTTGTGCAATAACCATGATGAGAGGAAAAAAAAAGAAAAATAGTGGGTTGGGAGACCCTCCTGGCCCAACCCTAGATAAAGAATACAGATCGAACTAACGACATCAAGCATCACAAGACACTTTGTTCTTGGAGATGATTGCAGTTTGGTCGAGTTTTTTATATAAAGGAAAAAGAAAGAAAGAAAGCTGGGTAGATAAAAAATGTCATTTCCCTTGTTAATCCTATCCTAAAAACCATATTATATAGATATGATTGAAACCTTAAGCTGCTATGCTACGGATTTAGGGCAACAGAATGAGTTCAAAAGAAGCTAGATGGTTCATGACACATTAAAAATCACAATCATAATCACCATATGAGAGAACATATAAAATTCGAAAAAGAGACACACTTCAACTTAGACTAATCACGCTACTCTCCACTCTAATCAGCTCTGGAGAAAACAGAGTTGGCTTATCTATTCTTTCATGCTCTCTTCAAATTTCCACTTCTTTCATGCACATGAAACATAGCACAAAAGTATATTAAAAAAGAAGAAGAAGACGACGAACATAGCACAAAAGTAATGCCAAAACACACGCACACACTTCACATATCTCACGATACAAATCTCACCTAACAACAGAAAGCATTATGCAATTAAAACAAATGCCATTTTGCGATGCATCATGAATTCATAATTTTAAGACCAAGCAAAACCTTGAGCTTACATGTTTAGCATAAACTTGGAGTGATCCAAATCGGCCAACATGGATAACAGGGAAGCTCGTGAATACTCCCATCCGCCAAGTTATAAATACCAACATCATGATCCCCAGCAATACTATCAGCATTTGACCCAGAATGATCATCAGTAAAATAGATCATGTTCCCTCTACACCCTCTGTAATCACTTGCCCGCAGTGCCAGCGAAGAATTCTCCCCCAAAAGCAACACTTTGTCATCCAGACTCACCAAATCCTCCCATTTATGCCCTTTCCAATCAAACCTAAACACACGAAATTTCACCGTCTTGCATACTTCTATGTAGTACTGTATATCAATGTGAAAGTCCAAATATCTAGCAACCAATAACAGATCCCCCATTGCATCCACTAAATACTTCATATCACCATCAATTGGTTGCACCACATTGATAAACTTCACCACAGGTGAATCTCCATTTAAATCACAAATAGCAATTGATCCAAATTTATCAACAGCATAGAATGCGCCATTAAAATAAATCACATCCTCACCGTACGACTGTACCCCGTCTATTATTCTCCACGACTCGTCGTGTCCATTTTTACAGTAAGCGAGATTTTCATGCCGATTAAGAATAGCGAAAGCGAAGAAATTGGGGTTATCGTACGGACTGTGAGAGAGAATCACCTTTTTGATGAAAGAATCGCGCATTTCCTTCAGACTGTAGAAATTGAAATCATTTTCCGGCAATCGGACGGTGTATTCCCTTCCTATACTGTAGAAGTCGAAATTCGTGACGTTTGGGAAGGATGAAAGGGGCGGGAGAGAGATTCTGTCGCGTGTAAGGGGATTGATAAGGAAAATTGGAGGCGACTCGTCTATGAGAACCAGCCAGCCGAGCGACGATCCGGCGAGGCGGCGGCTGTGGGAGGCTTCGGGGAGGGCCAGGCCTTGGTGATTTTTAGTCAAGGGGTTGGAGAAGCCGCGGCGATTGAAGGAGCGGTCCAAGGGAAGCATGAGCCATGGGAATTCGCGCGGGAGATAGGGTTGGGATATTGGGGCAGCGCGCTGCCAGTTGTGGCAGACGGCGCGGAAGCGGATGTAGTCGGCGATAGCGGGGAGGTTTTTGGCGACGGTTTGAAGGAGCTCCGGCGGGAGGCCCGACCAGTCAACGGTGGTGGAGTTGTCGGCCATCAGCTGTAATCCGGTTGTTTTGGTAGTTAGAAATTTAGGGACGTGGACGTGAGCCGCGAGCCGCGTTCAACAAATTATCAAATGGTTTTTATTACTAGTATTTATTATTCTCGAAAAGTAAAAAGTCCTTTCATTTTTATTTTCTACTTTTTTTTTCCTCTCGAGGTAATTATTTTTCTCTTTCACATTTATAAAAAGAGTGCAAATTTTTTTTAAGGGCGAGCACGGTACAGTTAACTGACCGTTTCCCTTATAAAAACGTGATCTTACTATTTTCAACCGATTCAGTTAACTACTCACATTATAAAAAAACGAAGATTATCAAAGGATTTTCGCATAATGATTCGCTGGTAATTTCTGACAGATTACCAAAGACTAAATCTGTCGGTAACTTATCCGACGGACTTGCGCGTGAAGTGCACGCGTCAAAAACGCCGTCAAAATTACCGATGAACCTCATTTACCGACATGTAAATTTCATTTATTTAATTTTTAAAAATAATTTAAAATTTATCGAGGAACTGATGTCTGTGGGTAATTTACCAAAGGACATAAGTTGTCTCCAAGGCCATATATTTTTAATTTAATTCAATAAAAAATTAAAATTTTAGAATTACGGACGGAGACAAGTTCATCGATAATTATTTAATTTAATTAAATTATATTAAATATTTGAGTTAAATTATTGGGCCAACGAGAATAAATGGGCTTCTCAATAAATCCTAAGCCCATTTATTTTATATAATAGATTAATGTTAGGATTTGAATATAATCTCTTTTCTGCACGCCACCAGTGCTCCACCTCCATGTCGGGGCATGCTCCCTCTCCGGGCCGCCTACCGCGGCCGTCTGCTACTCTCACCGACGTCTTGGCCACCGCCGGCTCCGCCTCCATCTATTACTCCTCTGCTCTCTCTCTCATTTCTCGTCACTCTCGCCATGCTCTCTTTTTCTCTCTGCATCCTCTCGCTCTCCCCCTCCGCAACCGCGGCCGCCGCCGGGCGAGCGCTATCGTCGCCCTCTCAGTTTCCATTACCGTCTATTCCACAGTTCGTCCTTCCCGATTATCAGGCCTTGTGAGAAACTCCTAAATCGAGCTCTCTCTGAGCATTTCCGACAAGCAAAGTGGGAAAGCGTTGGTACGGCGGTGAAGCATTAATTAAGAGGTAAACATTGTAACTGCAGTTTCTCATGAGGAATTTTTTATTTCATTAAATCAGATTTATCAAATTGATTCTGAACCTTTTTTTTTCTTCTAGATTCCTATTTCGATGTGACTCACTGGTGTTGAGGCGGAGATGAAAAATTTGATGGTTTGTTTGATTAACACAATCTGATATAATTGATACTAATTAAATTTTACGATTCAACTAATCTAATTAATACCAAGATTAATTTTAGATTTAATTTTGCAAATGTTACGGTTACAAATTATATATGAGAGTCTGTAATTTTGCAGGTGAAATTGGTTGGAATGGTATTTAACAAAACAACAAGGGTCACACTCACTGATGCCTCGTTTGTGATTGATGATGGTACAGGGCGTATTGGCCGCAAGAGATGGTTGAGTTTTCTTATTTGTTTTAGTATAGGAAGTGGAGGAACCAACGTAAATTTTACTTTGGAAAAACTAATCCTTTTTTCTTGTGATTGAGACTTTCTTTTAGTTTGACTAAAATTCTTTTCTGCTTTGTTCCAGAGATGGGATTTATGTACGAGTTCATGGCCGATTGAGCAGTTATAAAGGCAAAACGAAAATAGTGCTTTATGCCATCAGGTGATTGGATGCTTGCAGTCCATGAAGAAGTTAATTGCTAAACTACTTCCTTTAAACGTTGATCAGAATTCTGAATTCAAAGCTCCTTCTTCACCACATTTTATTGGTAATTTCACTTGCTTTACGTCCAAAAAGCAAAACAGGTAATGAATTTAAGCATGGTTTTGTATGGGCAACATGCATTTAGGTAGTTCTCTCATTATTGCTATAATATCATATGAGAAGTTCACTTAGTTAAAGCATGATAGAAAGCATTGATTCATATACTATTCGTAGATACATTATGATCAGTGTATCTTGCAATCTTTTGGTTATTTGTTTTTTATTCCTGCAAGTATTATTCACATTCATGCTCATTCATATTGTCTTTTGACATCTTCTAGCAAACATCATGCTATCTTTGTTTTTCACGGTAATGGTAACCAACTATATGATCAAGCAAAGCAAGCAATAAATTTCATAAACTTCATTGCTGGTTCAAAAGCAATTTTAGACAAGGAATCGTGGCATGTCACTAGATTTGTCTATGAAGTTATTTACTTCTGATAAATTGATTTTACTTACTAATGGTCGTCTTTATTTGGTGCAATTTTCCCTAATTTTATATTACTAGTTGCTCGAATATTAGATTGAATGACTGCTTTAAGAGAAATACATCATTGAAATTCAGATTGTTGTGTTGATACACCATTTGTAGTAGATACAATAATGAAAAACTATATGAGTTTGCATATGCAGGATTTTCAAAATTTTCTACTCTATTATTGTGGTGTGAGAAGAAAATTGGAAACTTAATGCTCTCGAAGATTCAGTAGATCATATGGGAGGCATTCTGTTTTAGCATCATGGAAGTTACACCAGCATTTCTCCATTATATTTTAAAATTAAGTTCCTTTTGTTTTGGGAAAGCTTGTTGTGTTTTTTTTTTAGTTAAGTAAAGCTTGTACCTTCAGTATTCTATGACCATTTATACAACTGGGGTACTTCGTACCACAACCAGTTTGTGAAGCTGGTACACTATCTTAAGTTATTTTGACAGGTCTAGCAATTTGGGGACATCTTTTAAAGTCACATATCTTTGCAGATTGATATTAGGAGAAATCAAGGAATAACCAGTTGATCACCAATAAGTATCGTAGAAGCACAGCCAAGTCTCTACGCTGCAAACATCAGGGATAAAATGGCCATGAAAATCGGAGATGGGTCATGGTCTCCTTCTTGAAAGGAGTGGACACTGGCAAGTAGTGGTAACAGAAACGCTGTCTCGAAAAAGTTAGCTGTCGGGTTCGTCGTCTGGTGCTAAGGCGTAAGATGCAGGAAGAGACAGGAACTAGTTGCTCTTTTTCTGCCTCTTTAGATTCTCAAATCTCCCTTTGCATTGTAAACTCTCTTTTCAAATATTGTTGAATTTCGGTTGTTTCTGTTTTTAGTATTTTCTTGCATGGAGGAAATATACAAGATTGTTGTATTATACATACTGTTACTGATGCTATATATATAGGCTTCCTACATTTTACTACACCTTTTATGTCTTTGATTTTTAGTAGGCCCTTTTAGGGCCATTTTATAGTAGTTGCATTTTGTAGTCATTGAGAATTTATAATGTGGACTTGTGTATGGCATGTTTTAGCAAGTGACCATTATTCAGAAAACTTTGCTGCAAGCTTGGAAAAAGTTTTTCTTGAGTTTGTGAATACAGTGAGAAGGATAAAAGCCCTACTTACCAAGAACCAACCCTTCCCGAAAGGAAAAAGTAAAAAAGGAGGTAAAAGAAAACGATTAAAAATGTAGAAAAGAGTCACATGCAGGAGTGTGAGGAAAGAGAAGTTAGGTCTATACCACTATCATAATTAACATTCGTCGTTGCTCTCATGATTTATGTCTTGAAAATCCATACGACACTATCTCCCACTACCTATATTATTTCATCCCCCACTCTCTCTCTCTCTCTCTCTACCAAAAATTCGCCATCTAAAAGTTTCAAATCTGTACCATCATTGTCCATCTTCTCTCCACGTGACTCTCTCAAACTCCTGAAGGGCATGCATTCCTCTACACCATTGATCTCTCTCTCTCTCTCTCTCATTTTATGTACTTGTACTAAGTTGATCTCGGACAAAAAGGGTGGCTTCAACATGCCCCATAGCATGTTGACCATGTTCTGTTACCATAGATTGAGTCCATTATCCCTTCAACATTATGCATTCTCATATAGTCCTCCGGTTTTCTTTTCGTATTCGTTAGTTTGGGTTGAAGTATCTTGTATAAGTATAGCATTGGTGTAGAATGAAGATACGTACTAAGATCAATAAGACATGTAAAGATAGTACTGACAAGCATGTGATGTGAGGATAACTTTAATGGGCATGCATGGATAAAGTGGAACATATATATATATATATATATTCACGTATTATTCTGACCAGGTAATATATAATTTGCAATAATGCATTTGAAATAATTTGCATGGTTATGGGGGCCATTGGAGGAAAGAAGAACCTTTTGTTTGTCAGCTAACTTTTTTTTTTGTCGCTCAAGTTTCCACTTCAATCATTTCGAATACTGATCAAGGTCAAAATTGACTTTAAAGTAGCAACTTTAATCATCCCTTCCTTTCAACACCTTTATCTCTACATGTGTCTAGTTTGCCTCTAGCATATATTTTTAGCACTACATTATCGAAATGTGATACAGTTGCCGGAATTCAGGATCGGCGGCGAGAGGAACGACAACCGAGAAACACAGCTCAATTGAGCTAAGAAGTAGGCTGACTCTCACAACAAGTATCAAATCAACCCCCCGAATAAAACCTTGTCCTCAAGGTTTGAAGTCCGGAAACTTTTGCATGAGATCATATAGGTATTCTCAAGTGGCATCTTCTTCGAAAGAATATGACCACTGGACTACAACTTGGGTACCCATGAATCTCACCCAATTTTGATACCATTGCAAAGCTTTTCCTTCAAAGTGAATCACAGCTAGCTTCACCTTTGCATTTGCTGGAGTTTGATCCACCGTGGAAAAATGTTGGCACCCAAACAACCATCCGTTCAGATCCTCTCCTGAGAATACTGGAAACCCCACCTTCGATTGTCTCGTAGCAAACTATTGTGATCGCACTTGTGATCCCCGTGTCGCGTGTGAATTGCCCTCATTTTCACCTTACAATTTATTCATCAACTCATTGTGTTGGAGATTTAATGCCACAAAATCGTCCTTCAACTCCTTCATCGATTGAGCGTGAAGACGATTGGAATTGTTGATTTGAGCGAGTAATTCATTCACTGTTGTGCGTAGAGTATCCTTCAACGATTCTTCCAACCTTTGGATGTCGCTGGAGCGAGTTTGAGAAGCCATCACAGCTACCGAATAGGATCTTTGAATACCACTTGATACAGCTGCTGGAATTCAGGATCGACGGCGAGAGGAACGGCAACCGATGATGATGATGATGATGATGATGATGATGATGATGATGATGATGATGATGATGATAATGATAATAATAATAATAATAATAATAATAATAATAATAATAATAATAATAATAATAATAATAATAATAATATAAGTTGGGCCCTTTTGTATCTCTAGCCCAATGAAAGCTTATACTTTTTAGCCCTGAATAACCACCTCCAACTTTGCATTATTTGCCCCATAGCACAAAGTAAAGTGCCAACACGATCACACCCAACAACCCTGAGCGAACGAAAGAGCTCAAGACAGCAACGATGAATGAATGCAGTCACAAAACACAGGGCCTTTCTCTTTCATCACAACTCCTTGAACATAATAAGCAATGCCCCAACAGAATACACCCTGTAACTTGTCTAGGATGAAGGCAAAAGAGGCGATTACAAGGGTGGTGACGGCGTGGCAGTAGCTCATCCCCTAGCTCAAGGCGGCCTTAGAGATGATGTCCATGCCCGCCCAGAAAAACCACAGCTAAAAAAAGGTTTCCCCTTCGAAAACACTAATTGCAAAAGACAAAATTGACCAACCACGGCTAATTGCGCCATTAAAAGTTACAAAAAATCGAATACTCATTTCGCTTGTCCGTATCTTAGTTATATATATATATATATATATATATACTTAAAAAAAGGGGAAAGAAATCAAAATACAAAACCTCACTTGGTATTTTTACTGTGTTAATACTATACGCAGCATCGATATCAATGTCACCACCTTGGTATGTACAAATACATGTGTCCTTTGGAAAATAAAGCTCAAGCTCCAGCTCCAGCTCGTCTCAATCTTGGGGCGGTCTCGATGCAACTCTGGGTTCTGCCCACTAACAACTCTTCAGTAGATGGAGGAGGACTTGATACAGCAGATTTTGGGGGTGCTTTTGGTAAATTCAGTTGGACCGAGAAGAGTGAGCAGACAGGCCTGTGGTCTGAAAACGTTGACTCGCCCCTCATGTACCCCATTTGCTCAAGGCCTTCTCCTTTCCAAAGGATTCGGTCACACCTATCAATTTTTTCCACAAACATTCTAATTAATTATGCTAGTCAAACTTTATGAAATCTATTATTTGACTAACATTATGTAACTTGATGGACTCGGTTAGAAGAATCAAAATCCCCAGATGAGATTTATACATTCGAACAATAAGTAGATAGATATCAAATACATACATGCTCACGCAACGCATTAATGAAGGCAGGCCATACAGCATATTCTAATCGAGAAATGTTTGAAATATCAAGAAAAGCTAACTACATTCAAAGCCGACACTAGGTAATTAGACTATTTTAATTACCGACCATCAGCTTTTAATGATCTCTGTTACTTTTGCAACAATTAACTATAAAATTAGTGAGGACATGGTTCCGTACATCTTTTTCCTTGACATGTTTATCATCTTAACCGACAAATCGACCTTAGCTGACTTATGTGCCACTAAAATGATCCCGCCAACTTACATATTTTAAACAACTAGTCAAAAAATTAACTGTAAAAATAGAAAAGCTTGATTTTCAAGTGTTACCATGCAGGAGTACGACGTTTCTCTTTGGGCGCAGAGGTTTGTATGACGTAACGGTCGGAATTAGCTATGTATTTGTAGGTTGGAGCAAAACAGATTTCCCCTTCTTCCCACCCTTTGAAAACTCTACCAGCTTTCTGTTCTATCCTCAACTGTGCCAATAACAATACATCAATTAAAGAAATTAAAAGGGCCGGGATGCATTTTTTTGGTAGATAAAAATGAGAAATTAACCTCATCCTTGTGTAGTAGGGCTTGCCAATCATTCATTTGGAGTAGCTCATAGGTGTCCCCACAACTTGAAGCCAGTCGATAATTTAGGTCTCCCAGCCAAATTATCTTGCTACAAATTAATTCAAATGGTCATAACTTTTATGTGAATTACACATGCCAATTTATTAATACTTAAAAAAAAAAAAAAAAGTAAGACATACTCGTGATCCAAAATCGTATCGGGTTGATTTGGAGAGGGACGGGAGAACCGCGTTCTCTTCAGGATCTCCATCACGTCCAAATTCCTTCTGGCCGCATCGCCGTCTCTCTCTCCCGAAGCCAGATGACTACACACGAAGCAAAACGCCGATTGCTGCAGTACCATACTAATAGATATCGACCCCTACACGTACAACCAAATATTGATCAATGATCGATCTTGGGTTGTTTTTAATGTAATTTGTTAATATATTATAATAAAAAATTAATATATATAAAATGAAAAGAAAATGTTAAACGTGAGAGGCGCTCATGGAAGGTATACCTTATTTCCGAGGTATCCCATGATGCCTCTTCCGACGCAGGAGACCTCCAAACTGGTGATATGGGGGCGCAAGTCACGGCGGACCCACAAGCACATGAAGATCCCGACCATCTGCTTGCTGGCTGCCAAGCAGTACTTGTGTGGTTTCCTCGATTCGTCCGATACGAAGTTGTCAAAATCCTCATCATCGTCTTGTAGGGATAGCAAGTCGGAGAAGCTGACTCTTGGTTTGGAATATTGGGGTTGATTATGTTTAGAAAGGGGGATGTCTGCGCTCTCCTTCCGGTTAAGAGCTTGCCGGATTAAGGATAGCCACCTCGCCGCCGGGCCGCAGTCTTCCGGTCCGAGTACGTTGCCTGCATTCAGAGGTACAATCTCCTGGAACCTGAATCACATCCCAAATCACATCTAATCATTTGAACATTCCTTTTTTTTTTTTTCATTGATCAAACTATATTGTCTAATTGGTGAGAAATATCGTTTTAGTATTAATCATGTGAAAATTGAAAATTTATATAAACGTTGTTGTATTATTTTCGATAGTAATCATGACAATTAATATTTGTCCTGATTAATCAAAAAAAAAAAAACATTATGATTCTGATAAAAACCAAATTCGATTTTGAAAAACGTTAAGATTCTGATCGTACCCAAGGACATAAATATCAGCAGGTGCTTTAGTTCTTAACCAATCTTTTAGGTTAAGTTCATCG
Source organism: Monilaria moniliformis (assembly GCA_034509125.1). Classification (NCBI taxonomy): domain Eukaryota; kingdom Viridiplantae; phylum Streptophyta; class Magnoliopsida; order Caryophyllales; family Aizoaceae; genus Monilaria; species Monilaria moniliformis. Next base: position 4,451 of record JAYDZE010315605.1, on the reverse strand, counting down.
TCTGGTGATTTGCCTCCTACATTCCATGTTCCCACGAACATCCTATATGTACAAAATCAGACCACTCTAAATGTTGAAATTCCAACCAATGAGAATAGTAGAACATGCGTAAAGTTGGAAATACATAAGATAAAAGGAAATCATGCATGTTATCTACGAAAAGAAGAATGACATTTAATATGTAAAATCAAATTAGATCCTCGTCACATATAAATTTAATAATATCAAGTGAGTTGTGACTAAACATGGAAAAAGTTTGGGCAAATCATTAGTACCAAGTGTACAACTTGGATATAAGCAGCCTCTTTTTTACACAATCCACAATGATGAAATGTGTCATTGCAGAATTAAATAAATCCTAATTGAAGATTAACAAAATTTACATGGATGTGGTGTACATGCGTCCTCACCTGAATTTGGTTTAATAATTTATTTCATAAATACAAAACTTGATTGGAAACCAAATTTAACTTCTACTGGTACACTTAACTCATACCTAAATAAGGAATATCTATATATATGTGGAATATTCCTTTTTAAATTCTTACCGGAGGTTGGAGTTCGGAATCGGTGGTGGTGCTGGTAGCTGATTGAATCCAGGCCGTTCAATTTTGCTATTCTTTTCCATCAACCACTCTTCTAAGAGATTAAAACATAGTCAAAACAAATAAGATTCTGAAACTACAATATTACATTTAATCATAAGTAAATTCATAATTGTAATTTCTAATTAAAAGAGTTGGTCAATCTCACTAGCCATCAATCCATTATTAATTACAGACGGGTATCCATTGAAAATAAAAGTAATTACCTGATAATTCTTCAGGTACGACGACGTATAGACCATCGTCGGAGGTACTCTTCCTTCTTCTTTGAAAGAGAGCTGATTTCAAGAATCAGTGAAGACTGTATAAATCACGCTCATCATCCCAAATATAGTAATATTCTTGGAAAAGTAAATATAATAAATGTACCGTTTATTCTGTAGTCTGAGTGATATTCATCTCTACCGCTGTTTATGTTCAACCATTTTCTAACCACCACTTTTGGCCACGAGGACTTCAAATAAAAAGGGAAAAATACATATCAGAAATTCTATTACAGTATACATACATGATATATCAGTTGCAAAAGGTGAATTTTTTCTTGCATACGATAAACATACCTGAAGATTCTTGCTTTCTTCTCTCATTGATTAGTTCCCAAAACTTATCCTGCTCAAGAGATTTGGTATAAAAATGAAACGGAATGAGGAAATATTTTTCGATAATAGTATGTTGAATTTTTCGATAGATCAGTTGACGAAAATCTATTGAATAAAGCAAATGGGGCGTCTGCGTTGATAGAGCGTCGTGAATGTGAACAGTCTCATACAAAACAAGTTGGTGATTGACAAAATAAGAGCTAAAGAAATTAATAGATTCAAAAATGTCAACTGCAGAATAGTTTAAAATGTAAAAAGAATCAAGTTGCAGGAGAAGTGGAGGCAGCATTTGTAGTAACCGTAGACAAGAATAAAAACGAACTTGCTTGCATGCAAATAATATAAAATAAAATAGATGTGGAATCTAATATGATTGTAGTAAAGAGATAGAAAGACGGCAGTAATTTCTTCTTTTTAAAAAAAATAAAAATAATTCACAGATATGCTGTTTTGAGTTTGGGACTTTACAGAGACAAAGACAGAGTGGAGAGGAAAGAGGTCGAATTAATTAAGGGAAAATCAGAACTAATATTTCGTGCTATTTTTTTCTTCTAAAGTAGAAAACAAATTTATCTTAATAGGAATACTACAATAAAATGATAACAAATAAAAAAAGAGCCATAATTTGCTAGTACTATCAAATCAAGTCGAGATTTTCTTTTACAGAATAGTAAGAGAAGATTCATATTAGTAAGCAAACAGAAAAATGGGATTTCGAAAATTTGTTGGGCATTTTAGGATTGAAGCTGGCGACAGATGAGATCAAGGTCCATAGTCCATACATAGTTACATTTGTATATATAGGCAGATGTAATTTTAACAAGAGTCGAAAATAGGAAAAGATATTATTAGCAGAAATAAACTTACATGTAAGAATGAATGAGGAGACAAGTATGGAGAAAGTGTCTTCTTTTTATGGTGGATCTGTTTCGTTTTCTGTTCCGTAGGTGCAGAGAGTGGTCATATAGAAATGGAGAATTGTACGCTGCACAGAAATGACGAGACTCCAAGAAGAGGACTCTTGTTGACTTTATTGGTTGGGAAGGCTGGCCCTTCCTCGGAAAACCAAAAAAGTGGGACTTCCCTGGCCTTGCCTTGCCTTGCCTCTATAATTTATACTGAATGTGTGAGAGAGAAAAGAGAGAGAGTGAGAGAGAGACTATGGTGATAGAGAAAGGTGAAATGCAAGAAAGTTAATTGGAGGGTGTTACGCTAATTTGACTATTTTATATGTATGCGAGGACGGCATTTTCTGTATACCAAATTTAGAAGATAGTTTTAAATTCTGAAAGGATGAGAGGGAAATTATCATAAACATTTTAGCCTTAACACAATGATGAAGATATTAGTAATTTTCAAATTGTTGGAAATTTTGTTCAATCGAGAGGAGTATTTGTAAGAAAAGAATTTATAAATGAAATGTGGGTGTTGGTGATATTTTCTTATATAATTTGTTGATTTTGGAATGATGCTTGTGATAAACTGCATGTTTAAGTCATGACACAGAACAATAAAGCATGTTTATGAACGGAAAACTTAATTCATGCATTAATATAAGGGGGGGGAAATGCATTAGTACTATATATGCTTCGTTTTAACTTTTAATGATAATAAATTGGAAATTCGCCTGATTAATGGAGGCCGCTTCTGCTATAAATGTGGAACTATTAATTTTCACCAAATTTAAAAGATTTGGTTATGGAATTTAATGTAAAACAACACCGGAATTATTGAAGCCAACATATTAAACGATTAGGAAATTCGATTTGTATTTTCCAAAATGAGATATTATGGATTTCATTTTATTTTAGAAGATCGCATATTTGATAATTAATTTATAACATTCTTACAGAAATCGCAATTGACATGACTAGTCCAAAAAAATCTTACTTTTCAGCAGCTAAATACCAAAAAAATGTTCAATATAACATTTGACCATTATATATTTTGGTAAATTAGTCTGAGATCGTTTGCAAAGTCAACTAATGGCATGTGTGATTGAAAACTGAAATCGTCTAAATAAATTAGCAGAATTTTATGAACAGCGTGCCCCTATAGTCATACCTATACACCAAATTGGGAGAACTGAATTTTGCCGCCAACACCATTGTACATTAATTGTGTTAATATTCAAAAGCATTTAGTAAATTTATGTGAAAATTTTACTATTTCCTAGACATATTAGAGCAATTCGTAACATGGGCATTGTGGACTGTTTCTCCGGAACGGAACATACACAGGATGCGTTGCGGGCATGCTATCGGGACAACGTCACGGGCTGAAGGGAAAGAGGGTGAACTGACTCGCCATTCGCCTTCCCCTTCTCGTCCAATCAGCTACGTGCGTGATGCCCACTTGCTATGCGTACGAGTGGGCATCATGCATGCAGATTATATGTATATAATTAATTTCAAATAAATCATTTACAACTACAGAATAAATAAATATTTTAAAATATATTATACATTCGTGTATGTACTCTCTAATAGTGCATCTAAACTTATGTATAATAATATATTTTTATGTTAGTGTTTTTTATAAACATGAATTTAATTATACTTTAGTATATTATTATACACATAAAATGTGCTATTTAGTTCAATAAATTTGAACTACAGTTTCTTAGATTTGAAAATTTATTCACTTAGCAAATTAAATATCCTTAATTTATTTCTAATCATTTTTAAATTATCAATTTTCATTTGGCAATATTGTATGCAAGGAAGTAATTCAAAATTTATAATATCGAATAAAATATTTAATTGTATAATATGACATATTGTTGGAGATGTTTTTAAATATGAGTGTGGGTATGGTATAGTAGGGGTGAGCAAAATACCCAAAATTCGAATATCTGAACCGAATTAAACCGAAATTTAAAATTTGGTTCAGTTTTTTTTTTCGGATTTCGGTTCGGTTCGGTTTTGATTTTTCACAAATTTCAATTTTTCAGTTCGGTTCGGTTCGGATATACTATAAACCGAAAAACTAAATTTATATTTAATATTATATATATATATATATATTAATAATATAATAATAACTAAATATATGTATATATTTATATATGTATAGGGGAGCACTAGTGTCAAACTAGTGCTCTATATATTAACTAAGAACAAACACACACCATTAGATACAAAAATCAAGGGCCATGATTTTATAAAATTGTATATCATTATATGTTCACAATATGTATCATCAAAAGGGTAAAAAAGGTAACTGTAAATACATGGCGCTATTTTCA
>JAYDZE010315494.1:0-18407 GCA_034509125.1 Monilaria moniliformis | reverse complement strand
TATGCTAATTAATTAGCCATAGTATTATATGTAGTGTTTTGAAACTAGAAGACTTAAAAAAGCGTATATATTAACTAAACTATATATATATGTATGTATATATACACGAAAATTTAGTGGGCTATTTTATCAAAATAGTATCATTCGGGCATGTGCAAAGTCCTAATTAAGATGTGTTTAAAACACAAAGGGAAAGAATATATACGCTAAAAAGTTGGTTCATTAACTACAATTTCAAGCTAAAAAATATACCGAGTTTTAGTTATGAAATTAAAAAAAAAAACCTTATAATTATTTGTCATTATTTTGGGGCATGAGTTGATCGACTGTAATTTATTATGACGAATAACATATCTTATAAATAAATCTGTAACTTGTTCGTCATGGCAATTAGCAAGGATGGGAAGTATGAAGACAACAATGTTGTTGAATATAAACTGGGGATGATTACACTTGTATTATACATGGTTCAATTGGCATTCACAATCTGTCATGGCTTGGCCACAAATTAAAATTAGGGCAGCCAAATTAGGGGGCGAGTGGTTTGCGGGTAATGCAGGTGTTCGGATATTACCCGCGCGGGTACCCGAACCCGCTAACCCATTTGTTCCAATACCCAATCCCAACCCCAGTACCGCTTTTGACGGGTATCGGGTCGGGTCGGGAAATACCCGATACCCGCCACCCGTTTTTCCACCCTTACACACTGTGATACACTGGTAAACAATATGTGAAAGACGTTCAATTCAAAAATTGTTGGAGCTCGACATAAGGCAATTATCACAATACTCGAAGAAATCAGAACAAACTAGCTGCAGAGGTTAGAGACCAGGGTCAGTGGATCACGTCTTACGAATATGCAGTGTCTCCAGTCATAAAGGAATGACTTGATATTGAATCAAGAGCTGCTACATCGTTGGGAGCAATATGGAATGGCGAGGATTCAAACCAGGTTTTTGGGCCTCTAGGTTAGTTTGTGGTCAACTTGCGAGTAAGGACATGCACGTGTAGGCTATGGCAAATTTGAGGAATTCCTTGCATGCATGGTATTGCGTGCATTTTGAAGAATGGTCACACATACACATAATATGTTTCACACTATTATTCGCAGGACACCATGGTAAGGTTGTAAGAAAATGTGTTGTTCCTAATCAATGAGATGGAAAATTAGTCGAAAAGCTCTGAGGTTGGATTTGAGATGGAGCCACCAAGAACAAAGAGATAGTATGGTCGACCGAGAAAGACCAGGAAGAAAGCCGAGGTTAGTTTTCATGAGGATGGAGTGGAAACACTAAAACGCAACGTCTTCATGAAATGTGGCAGATGTGGGAGATGATGACATAGCAAACGAAGCTGTAAAAATAACCCATATGAGGTAAGTTTCTGTTTAGAAATTATGTTACACATTAGGTACCAGTATTGATATTTAACCAAATATTAGGTACCTGCTATGACATTTTTCACATATTTAGGTACCTTTTATGATATTTTGCTAAAGTTTAGGTATGTGTTATGATATTCTTCTAAAGTTCAGGTACCAGTTACAGATTAGGTACCTATTATGATATTCTGGAAATATTTAGGTATCTGTTGTGATATTTTAAAATGTAGCAGATTTCTCACGAAATGCAGCCATCTCACGATGAAAGGATCCCACCTGAAAGTGAACAAGAAACAACAGCAACAAGAGGCGCTTTCGAGTCGTTGCGAACCAGAAAGGTACATCTTTTAAAGATGAAATATTTTCCAACTTTGAATATGAGTAATATAGTACTAAGTGAACTTCATAATGTAAGTGAAACAGTCTGCCACATCAAGGGTTCGAGAAAGACGGAGCAAAAGGAGTACAGCCCAAAGATGCGGTCGCCGCGGAAATAAGGATTAAGTATTAAAGACTCTATGTTTTTGTCTACTTAAAATGGTTCTTGTACTGAAAAATGACGGTTTACTTAGGAAGATATTATCTAGGTACTTAAGAAGATAGTATCTAGTACTTTGGGTATCACATACAATATTATCTATTACTATTTGAATCCATGAATGAGTATCACACCTAACCATTGCATTGACAATGTCACACCTAACCACTACACCACAACAATTATGTCAACAAAATTAATCTATATAATATCACTTTAGCCAAGCATTGTACCACAACTAAAAATGGAGAATATTTCAAAATGGAGTGTAATTGATAAGCTTTCAAAGGAAAAGTTGCAGAGTATTTACGCAAGATTGAAGCGGCCGAGCAATCGCGGCAAACCAAATCGTACGAGTGCTCGGGTTTCTAAGAGCACCTAAGAGTGTCACGCTTGTTTCCAACACAACTATGAAAGCAACATGGAATCATCACCCAAAAGTAGAATTGTCATGGAAAATGAAAATGGATGACTAGATTGAAGAAGATCCATTCATTTAGTGTTATAATGTAAATTTTTATTTTCCAGAATTTATTTAAAATAAAATGAAAGTAAGCTTTTGCTTGTCTGTACAATTTCCAAAAACCAACATTAAGTGTTGTAAAAAAATAATATTACATTACAACACTTAATGTTATTTTTTTAGTACAATTTCCAAAAATCAACATTAAGTGTCTCTTAAGTAATATTTCGCTTATGTGTATAATTACCAACAACCAACATTAATTGAACAAAATACACTAATATTACGTCAAATTCTACAACAACCAATAACTTAGTTCAACAAAATGTATACACACTCAATGTTCGACTACTTATTCAAACTAGTACAAAATGCCAAAAAGGACAAAAGTAGAGCAAAACAAGCAATCGCCGTAGAAATCCTATCATTCGGAGCTTCACGAGTCCTACTAGTGCGAGCATCATCTTCAGATTCTTCATGTGGGCTCTGCTTCGCCCAATTGCATGAACTTCGGATAACAACACTTGAAGAAGCGATAATCAACATCCCTACCTTTGTTCTCACACACAAAGTATAACACCCCATAGGATTCCTCCTCGAATCAGCCACTATTTTCAGACACGTCCTTCCATGACACCCATATATCTCGTACTCGTATCTCAATCACGTGCATCCATTGCCTTGACTTGAAGAATTGTTTGTATTTGTCGACATAAAAATTTCAAGAAGAATATCGAGACTGCGAATTTCGGCTGTAAAAAATAGTGAAGAACAAGAAGAAGATTACTTATATATTTCAAGAGAGAGAGATTGTATAGTAAGAGAGAGATATAGAGAGTATATCAAGAGAGAGAGTCAATTGCATTATGTCAAATTCCATATATATAAAAAAAAGAAGCAAAAAGTGGGCTGTCACTGTGTTGGGGATGTCAGCAGCCTTTTAAAGTTGACTTCCAAATGTACACTTATACCCTTAAGGTTTTAGAGGTACTTTGGGAAGAAATTTTGTCAACATGTACTTTAAATGTGATTTTTTCATCTCCAATGACCTAAAATGTGTTTATTCGAGTTCAGGGACCGCAAATGTGCAACTCCCCATTTACAGGGACCTAATTTAAAATTCACTCTATATTTTATACTTGTACTATGATATGTAACATGTTGTAATAATGTCATTATTATTTTTAATTTGATGCAAATTAACACTTAAAAAAAATCGATCATTGGATGACATGCCGAATTTCCATGTTTGATGCATAAATGGACTGTCTACATCCCACGTTAATTGATGAGGCATGTCACATTAATTCTTTGACGACCGCAATATTTTGAAATGTTATTTTTGCAACAAAATATTCTTACAGTGTGTTAAAAATCATATCAAAATTATAAAATAGATTAAAATTTGTCAAATAATTGAAAATTGGTCCTATTAGATCATTTTAAATTGAAATCAATGAGTCTTGACATAAAAAATAAAATTTTTTGATTGCATGTTTTGTCGATGACAAATCAATCCCGTTAGGCTACCATTATATGGCCCCAACTAACTCAGGTAAATCACCACAAACACATTAAGGCCCCGTTTGGTAGCCTAGACGAGATAAGGCGAGATAAATAAGGTAAGATGGGCTTTAAGATTACAAATTACCATTGAGACAGATACGAATTTAATGTTATTGTTTGATAGATAAGATAAAAATAATTGTGTTGTTTGGTAGATTAGATTATATTATAGATAAGATGTAAAATGATATTTTTGCCCTTACTAAAAATATGATATATTTATCTTATTTTGATAATTAAGAAATTACTTAACTAATATAAATTTAGCTAAATGAATTATTGAACATTTAATCAATCTAGCTAAATTAAGACATTAATTTTTGTAAATTTTACTAAACGTATATATATATATATTAAGATGTATTAATTAATTTAGATGAATTAATCATGATTAATAGATTAATTTATCATGATTATTTTAAATTTTGCTAAATATTAATTAAAGATTATTGTAAATTTTGCTAAAGATTAATTAAATTCTAATGAAGTATCTAATTAATTAATTAGTGATTGATTAGTTAATGAATGATTAATTAATGTTAATGAATGCTATGGAATAACTTCCATCTGCCATCCGCCCATCTACACCACTTCCATCCGCCATCTACCCCATTCACCATCGCCGCCTGAAAACATGCAGTGGGCGGATTTGCAACCAAATCGAAACCCTAAAACGAAACCCGAATCGAAACAAATCAAGAAACAAAATCGAAACAAATTGAAACCCTAAGTCGAAACTCTAATCGAAACAAATCAACAAACAAAATTGAAACAAATCGAAATCCAAATCGAAGCAAATGAAGAAACCAAATTGAAACAAATCAAGAAAACCAAAAAAAAAATTGAACTTTGTTTGAATCCAAAATAGGCTCAGACCTGTATTGTTCCGATCATCACAACCAATCGAAAAAATAGAAACTTTTGTTCAGATTTCTCAACGAAATCATCACGACCCCACCAATTTTGGAAACCCAATCGAAATTGAAACCTATTCGAAACCTAGATCTCAGATTTCTCAAGGAAATCATCAAAAGCTCACACCATCAGCCCTAAATCGGAGGAGAACACAGAAACCCAATACCGTCTCCACATGCACAACCGCCATGGAAAAAGGCGAGTGTGCGACGACCTTGGAGAAGGAGACTATGTGGCGGTCGTGGAGAAAGGAGACTGTTCGTCGGCTATAGAGAAAGGTGACTGTGCGGCTGTCGTGGAGGAAGACGATTGTGCGGCGGCCGTGGAGTAAGGCGACTGTGCGTCGGCCGTCCACTACAACTACCGCCAGCGGTTGGGGCAACCATGCCTCGACAGGAGAGAGAGAGAGAGAGAGAGAGAGAGAGAGAGAGAGAGAGAGAGAGAGAGAGAGAGAGTGTAGAACAAGAAACTCTCGGCAAAACACTGTTGTATTGCACCAAAATGGTGCGATTAGCTATCAGGAGTGAAGACTCAAAACGCCGCCGTTTTTTACGAAATTAGAGTGGGCCGCGATTAATAATGCGCGGCCCGGCAGGCCGTGATAAGGTTTAACACATCTACCAAACACCATATTTTTACTGTTGGACCTAGATATATTATCTTATCTGGACCTAATAGGATCTATCAAACACACCCTAATACATTGCATTCAGTAGTATATAATTAAAACAAAAGTTAGAGCAAACAATGATTGAAGTTGGGAACCGAGCATTGAATATCTATAAACCTGGATAATTAGTTCAAGAGTGAAGAGTCTAAAAAAAGTTATTTACTTATATGATTTATGGCTTTTAAACTATGCCACTCATCATTAGCCTATAAAAAGATGCAATTTATAGTAAGTTTAGGACTCCTAAAGAATCTAGGCACGCTAGGATATTCTGCTTTACCTTGAAACTGAAAATTTTGCATTGAACTATTTTACGGGTAAAAATCTGTGAAACAAGTTAAGGCTCCAGTCCGAATGCAATCTTACACCAACAAATTTACAAGTGTGTTCTAAGTGAAACTGTCTAATCGTGAGATAGTCAAGTTCAAATGCTAACTTATATCAGATAACATATTTATATTTTTGAAATATCAACAGATTTACAAATATACTATTGAAATATAAATTTAGATCAAAATCTTGACTCATCTCACGAAGAAACAACCTTACACAAATCTTTATAAAATTATAATAAAGTTTAATCTGAATATTAATCCTCATACTAATTTTAATCAATATGACGATCTCATATAAATTTTTATATATTTACATGTATATTTGTCTTAAGCTTACTCTCGTAGTTGCACGTTGAGTTAACTACCTTCCTATAAGAGCTCTTTTTTTTGGTAGGTAAATAAAAGGGCTCTTCATCCTTGAGAATTTTTTCTCCCCGAGACTTTTACTATAAATATATTCTAATGATATCCGGTTAAATTGTGATAATTTTGTAGGCTCGAGGTTCACGTACAAGTAGCCAATTGGTAGCTTCTTTTATAAAGTTGCTTGTACCTATATCTTTTCTTCATCATTTAGAAAAAGCTTAGGATGGTATATTTGCCTCCACTCCACTCAAAAAAATTTATACTCCGTTATGTGTATTTTTCTCTCTCTCTAGAGGGACTCATTCGTTTTTCTTCACAAATACATAACTCGTCAAACTTTGCAAGTTATCAAGTTTACCCTTCAAACTATTGATCGATAAATGACAATGACAATGTATGAAAAAACGCAAAATTTGGAGTGGCATGCAATTTCTTTGATTTTTTTCCCAATTTAGAAGAATGTAGAATTAAAATTGGTATCCAGATCTTTCATCGTTAAGTGAACAAACCCTTTTAAATGTTAACGGCAAGAATTGTCCTGGCTTATGTCGGGGACTAGCGAAACTTTAAGGTTCAAGGAAAATGGAACTTTTTTGGCAATCAATAGATCGAAACACGAGCATGTTGCCTTCCATAACATAACCCCACAAACAAGTGTAAATTTGCGCATAAATGTGCTTGATTTTTTAGCAACAAAGTTGACAAGATCCACTCAACTACAAGGATGATTAGTCACACCAACAAATAATAACCACCCCTTAGCATGTTTGTTGAATCAGGATAAGCTCTTATTGCAAGGATATATATATATATATATATACATATGATTAGCAATGAAACCAACTTTCATGACTAAGCCACCCCACCAACCACTTATTTTTGGACATAACCTAAGTAAAATAAGCATTGGAGTAGTCAACTTCATTTCACTTCATTATGTTAGTTTGTCCTCTAACAAATTTAATACTTTTTTCTAACTGCAAACTTGTTAAGAGATGATTGGTTGATCTGTACAGGTTGGATTTGGATATATTGGTTTTTGATAAGGTAAAGTATTATGCATTCAATCCTACACACTAACACTTTTTGCATGTCAGAAAATCAAGCAATGAAATCCAATTATAAAAGAAACAAATAGTAAAATAACCAACATTGAACATAGTTTTTCTTACTTTTAGCATGAGAGCTCTATCACAATCACAATACAATATCAGATAGGCAGCACTCAGCAAAGTGTTAAAACTGATGATTAGTTCTGCAAACACAAAAATGTTATCAGCACAACTTTCGAATGCATACAGGTGCCCTATATGCTTGAAAGCATAGCCAGATTAGTCAAGAACCGCTTCTACAGAAAAAGAAGTCTCGAGAGTCGAGAAGTGTACTTGTGATGCTGCTAAGGATCATTGTCGTACGGTACATGTGCGGCAGCCGACAATAGAACGTTAAGGGCAAATTGTCCATGGATTTGGAGTTCAGCTGAAACAGAATCTGCGTCAGTAATTTGATGACAGAAAGTGTTTCCAGCCAAGTCCAGATGCTCCAGTCTCCCTGTAGATTGAAATAATTGAGTAATAAATGAATAAATTTTTCCAAAATTCTGGGTATAGTAGCGAGAATGTACGTAATAGCCACCTTTTGAATCTTTCAAGCCAGAGGATATTACTGATAAAGATTCCATAGGCATTAAGTTATATCTTGCATCAATTGCAACAATTTCGTTAGCATGTTTAACGAGGCTCGCTACGAACTTTGCAGCTCCAAGTGCACCTTGGTTATTGCTACAACAAGTTCACAAAAATGTCAAGTATTTTTGTATGTATATCTATTTAAATTATGAAAAGCAGAAAGCACTTGAGAGTGTATTGGATTGAATGATTTGATTTGAGAAGAGGACTAATGAGAGATCTCAAACCCATCAAAAATCACTTCAGACTCAATTGCAAGAGAAGAGTTAATAATTTCAAATGTATTGTAGAATGAACTCATGTCCACCATTCAAAGTCCTTCAATTAAAACACAAAGTAAAATAATAAAATAGAAGTGACATCTTGGTGAACCTTATATTTATGTAAGCAATCTTCAATTCTTCTGATATTTCCTTGACAGCTTGTAGAAAACCGGAAGAACCGAGTCCGATGTCTTCGGCATCAAGGGATAAGATACCTGTGCACAAAAATTTACCCAAGGGTGCCCCAATTTTACTGGGGATAGCAAATCATTATGGCTATTCACTCATAAAGATATAGTAGAAATCTTGGAAAACACTTTTCAGCCAATATACCTGCCAAGCATATTGCCTTTAATCGAAAGCACATGAAGAGGTTTGTTCAAAGTTGAAAGAACTCCAAGAAGTTCAACCATTTGGTTGCATGAAACCTCACAATTCTCAAGCTTCAGATCAATAAAGGGTATATCTCTGCCAGAGATCTCACTAAAATAGGCGATCAGGCTCCTGAAGAAAAAATAAAAATACCAATAATTATTTTTCAGTAGACCTTCAACTAATTAGTGCCTGAACCTCATGAGAGCACATGATATAAGGTAGGGGAGACATGAGACAGCCTACCCCACTCCATCCTCGATTGGATTGTCACTTAAATCAAGACTCTCTAAATTAGGCATGCAGTTCAGTGCGTGTCTGAGAGAGCCTGCATCATCCTGTTCTAAGTTACATGACCTGGAGATCAGAAAAAAAGAAAAGAAAAAATAAAATAAAAAATAACTAATGCACCAGACGTAACTCTAGCTCCCACTGCATCTTGCTAAAAACACTCTCATTTGGAAAGCAGTAAGTGAACATCCAGAAGAATTAGACATGTACAGCCATTTGTTTTCTGAAGTAACTCAAAGAGTCTTGGTCCAGATACTTTTAGAGGGAAGAGTGGTAAGCCAAAATAAAAATGGGGCAAGTTAGGGAAACAGACACACGTAGATTCATGTCAAGTCTAATTATATAAAACAAAGATCTTATGAGTAGACTTACACCAAGGGTACAAGAAGTTCTATCAACCATCCTAGAGAACCTATATCATTAATATATTGTATCCTTAAATTCTTGTTCTTCAAAATCTTCTGGCTACTAAAAACTTCAACCCCTCTTATACATAATCAAGAGATTCATCAAATAATATTATGTTTCTTACCAAGAAAGTCCAACAAAATGCATGAAAAATGTTTTGGGCTTTTTTTAGCTTTGTTTTATTACTAGTACTCTCCAAGCCCAGGATCAGATTTATAAGAGCAGAGTGTTGGGCTTTGTTTTATTAGTACTCTCAAAGTCTTAGCAGGATTTTTCTCAGCAACTCCAAGCTAGGATATTTCCCGGAGATGGAGAAAAATTATCTTTGCAGTCATTTCAGCATGCTTGCAGAGGAGTTGCTTCAAATTATCTCCTTCTATTCATTTTCTTATACTTTATATCACGACTCTTGCTAAATGATGCAACAAAAAATATTTTGAGCATTCTCACGTTTTATCTACTATAATACTTAAACTGCTAACAATCTTAGTTAACTCTCTGATTCAAGTAAATGCAACTTTCTTCTCTACTAATCAATGATAAACAGGTAATGATTTGTTCGACAAAAATAAATAGCTCAAACACATCTTCAAAGTGAAAGTAGGCTAGGTTTAAATGTTACGAGAATATTCCAGTGATAGGTTGGAATAAATTGATCCGGAAAAAGCTACTAATTAATTATAAAAAAATACTTGGGTAAACTTATTAAATTACCTTAAGTTGAGCACTCGTACTGACTGCAATGACTTGTTATAAGAGCAACTTGATGATCTCCACCGAAACTGAGAAAGGAATCCTGAGATCTGCAATAACATCTAAAATCATGCTGTTACCTCAGTCAAAGAAATAATGCAAGTTAAATAATAACCAGTGAAGGTCCACTGACACTATTTTCTGAGAGGTCTAGCTTGGAAACACTAGATGAAGCATCAAGGAGGGAATTGAAAATCCCCCTAGCAAAATTTCGCCCCAGATGGTCATCACATAAAGTTAACGATTGCAAGGACCTGCCAAGAGTGGATTTAGCTTAGGTCCAAATTAATTAATGATAACAAGAAACAAAAAAGAAAAAATCTAGATTCTGAAAGTATAAGAAATGCCAGAGGCAAGTTCCTATTCGTTCTCCCACATCGACTTGGTAATGATCCAGTCTCCTACATATAAGTTCGGATAACCATCCCCTCTTCTAAGGCCTTATAAGAGGGTGAGTGCCAATTTCTACATGATATCAGTGTTGTTAGGGGCGCGGGGCGCACCGGGGCGATTAGGCAAAATTCCGGGGCGCGCGCCCCACGAATCGGGGCGTGTTATGTGTAAAACGAACTGAACAAAGAAGAAAGAAGCTTGACTGGAAAAAAAAATAAAGAAGAAGAAGAATGAAGAAAGAAGAGGAGAAATAAATGAAGAAGGAAGAAACCAAGAATTAATTTCTTGGAATGGGAGAAGGGCTGCTGGTTTTGAAAAGTTTTCGAAAAAAAAGAATCTGAAAAGTTTAAAAGGTTTTTTAATAAAAGAATGTGAAAAGTTTTTAGGGTTTTTTGAAAAAGGGAAGGAAATTGAAAGGATTTTTTGAAAAAGGGAAGGAAATTGAAAGGTTTTTTTTTAAAAGCTGCTGTGCCCCAAGCAGGCCCCAGCAGCGCCCCCAGCAGCGCCCCACTGCGCACCGTGCGCCCCTGCCGCCCCAGCACGCCCCTGGAATATGGTGCGCCCCAGCCACCTTGGGGCGACGGCAGCCGAGCCCCGCGCCCCAGGCGTGCTTTTGATAACATTGCATGATATCAAAGCAGGCCCAAGTCGATGATGGATATGTTTGGTTCACACGTGGGAAGTTCGATGATCATTCCTCATTACAAATACGATTGAATACAAATAATTATAATTTACATCACATCCGCAGTTGGATTGCCTTCAATACATACCCAGGCTACAATACCCAAATAAGGGACCATAAGAGAAGTCATAAACAAGCTTATAATCATGTTAAAAAAATCAAGCTAAGGAGAGAGTTATAGTATTTACGGACACAATGTCATAGAGTTTCTCAACGAATAAATGATCATGAGGCATTTGCGAATTCAAAAAACTGTGAAATCAATATGCCGGAAAGTAATGTCATCTTAACTGATTACTGATAAACATCCTATATATTGGCTAAAGTTAGATGTCAATCCTCCAATTTATTGAACCAACATGGATCCATGCAATTCACCTGAAAGCTTTTGTACCACGGGTATAGGGTACTTATTCGGGAATAGTGAGCTTATCCAGTGCACGATTTATCGAATCTCCACAAGCCCTCTTTAGTTTGTAATTAATTATTTTAGGGTTAATCATAGTTTGTGTCCCCAACTCTGTCAGGGTTTTCTCAAAATGTCCCCATCTTATGTTTTCAATTCACAAAAACCTCAACTTTAAAAAAAGTTTGATTTATGTCCCGCCTTACTGAATGCGGCAATAGAATAATGAGTCACCTAGCCAAAATCTACATTATGTACTATAAAATTGCAAAAGTAATCTTGAACCATATGAATCCACCTAAGAATTTCGGGAGGTGATTCATCATTCCATTGCCGGATTATGTAAGGCTGGACATAAATCAAAATTTTCCCAAAGTTGATGGTTTTGAATGAAAACGTAAACTGGGGACATGTTTTGGAACACGTCGAAAGTTGCGGAATTAAACTATGATTAATCCTGTGTTAATATGCTAAAAAGATCGGGTATTGTTAGTTGTGATAGTGTATTTAATGTAGCAGTATACCATCATATAACTGAATATAATCATTCACATATATGTGTACCTCCCAGATGTTAAGAATGATGTCAGTCCAACTGGAATGGGGGATGAATCAGCCTGGAGAAAGCTTGATCTCTTGATTGAGAAATGCTCAACTCCATGCACTTGAAGACCCATCATGTGCAATGAATCAGATATTGCATTGACAATATCTGGAGAAAGCTTGCAATGGATAAATTCAATTGATTTCAAAGTCTCAGTACTTTGGTTCAAAAGTTTACATAATCCCTCAACCTGAGAAGTTGTGTCGGGCATATCAGAAGGACTAGCCAATATACAAGAAACTAAAAAATTAATTCATCAAATTTATATGTCTAATGACCAAAAGATGAACTCAAATAATTTATTTAATAGCATTAAATAACCATACCGGTTAAAGAATAATAACAATGATGACGAACAACTATTCTAACGGAATAATTTTTTTCATAAAGAAAGAAAAGAGCATTGGAATTGTTTTTAACATCATAATCTAATTATATAGTCATACTGCAGCAATTGCTAATGCTGCCAACACCAGTGAATTTATACACTTTTCAAGCTGACTGCTGTAATGCATTTCTCGTCTCATATTCCAACTGAGAGGAAGAAATTTATATACTGGATAGGTGTGCAGGTGAACTTTATTATAGTATTATTGTACTTGGAGCACCTTGGACCACTGTTCCAGCATGAGACAGTGACTCTAGTCCATGAGTTGATGTGAACATCTCAAAAGGATGCCTCAGTTATTATCGTCATTCTATTTTTGGATCTTATCAACTAAATTAGCTGCTATCTGTGATGCTCTGGAAGCTTGGACCTCTTACATCACATTACTTCCTTTGCATGAAACTCGGTTACACAAAACATGAGAATAAAAGAAAATGAGAAAAGAACAAAGACTCACATGGTCATTTGATTTAATCCACTGAAGCTCGAGACTTCCCAACTTACTGTTTTGTAACAACTCCTGTAAGATAGTGACACTTAGAAATAAATGGATACAAGATAATATCTCAGTTACCATGAAGAAGCCGACTTACATGTGGCAGATGGAAGATCATTCGACTAATAAACATAGGAATCGGGAACTTACACATGTTTCTGCAGCACATAATGCATTTGGAAGCCTTAGCCGTCTGCAACAGGAACAAATGTCACTTTAAAAAGCCTAGTCTTCTAATATTACATCAAGAGAATGAGAGGCACCAGGAAAGAACAAGAAAACAGATACTTGTCCATAAATCAGTTTGTAGTGAGAGGAAGAAAAGCTCCTCACTGTAAACTGGTTGAAAGTAAAACGAAGGTAAGTAATGCATAGTTTGTGCATGATCATGGGCTACCTGACATAAACTCCAAACTGCTGGCAGTGACGAGAGAATTTGAGGGAGTCGAGTGACAACCTAATCAAGTAATCTTTGCAACCAATCTTCTCCATTATACTATCTTCATAGATCAAAAAACGTGCAAACTGCTTAAGGTTCTGTTCTCTGTAGATTTCTCAACTTATAAAATTTCTTTAATACAAACATCATCTTGAGATAAGACATAAATGAGCCAAACACTCTTCAAATAAGAGCAAGACCAGAAAAGTCTGTGCCAAGTTTATAATAAAATACCAAGGCATAAAAAGATGATGGAGAAAAGTACCCAAACAAAGACTGATACAGTTATATGTTTCAAATTTCAATCAAACCATCATATATCTAGCCAATTCTTTTCTGTTATAATGAAGCTTCCAACTTCTTTTTTTCATATTATAATCTATCATCTGTCTAGTCCAATTCTTTTCTTTTATAATGAAGCTTCTAACTTCTGTTTTTCATATTATAATCTATCATTTGTCTAGTCCAAGTCTTTTCTGTTGAAATGATGTTTCTGACCAGCAAGGGTATGGCAAAGAATCAAACAGAGCAAGTTTGACTAACCTGGAATCTGTATTTCCCCTATAGAACCATCATAAGATGGAAGCAAAGCTGTTTCTGCTATGGCATCAACACAACTGGGAGTAAGAGCAAGGTCAGCTCTTCCATAATGATGTAGCTGATCACAACTAAATAAAATTTCATGATTCAAAACTTTTTGGTTATTCAACATACTTTTGCAAATGTGCCTCCCAGTACTTTTGCTGCCAATCATTTACTAATTCATACTTTTCCTTATTTCTATCAAACCAAGCCACACTCTGCTTCTGCTGATCAAGATTAGGCCAACGAGCTTTGTATAGTGCACGCCACGCTGTATCTAAAATGTCACATCTGCACAAACAACAACCCAATGATCATTTATGCAAGTTCTTTCCCCTAACACTGTAACAGATTAAAAAATTAACTTTGAAATGCCAAAAGCACCTTTCTTGCCAACCTTCTACGTTTTCGACAGTTGCTAGTATCATCGTAGGCATGCTCTCTGCTGTCCATGAAGTTGATTGGTCTGTATCAAGACAAGGAAGGTTACTCATCCTTTGCATTCTTTATGATACTCAATAGGCTAAGATGAGTTCTATGCAATCACAAGCCCTTCAGAACCATCCGGAAATGAATATCACCAAATTTCTTTATAGGCTTAAAGGACGGGCATCTACACCTTTTCGAACTTATCAACTCTAATTCATTTTAAATGGCAGGGTAAACAACTTTCAAGGTATAATAATTTGCAATAACACTCGGCATTCTGAAATAGTGTGAAATAATATAAGGTTATGCCTGATAATAAGATTAAAAAAAAAAAAAAGAAACTCCTCAGAAACAAGCCATGGAATTGTCCTTCAATCTTGTACAAGCCATTGCTTAACTTTCTAGTAAATAGCACCTTAGATGGAAAGATAGCATTCATTGACACCTAAGTTTGTTTTCGCGAATTAGCACAAGCCAGCACTGATCATTTTCTCTCATTATTAACTAACCATAACTCACAATTTTTCTTGCAACTTGTGCAGTGCTAATGGAGGCAGCTGAGGCAACAATCCATCAAACAGTTCCGGCGGCAGTTCAAAGATAACCGAAAGAAAATCGTCGTTACCGTCCCCTGCAACCAAAAGGTATGCATCAAAACCCCATTACGATATTCTTCAGCAAAAAGATTGAAAAAAACCCAGATAAATGTAAATCAATGAAATGCTAGTTGATAGTTACTGTTAGTAACCTTGGAGAAGTTCATCGGCAATAGCGGCCATGCATAAATCGACTAATTTCGGCACTCCAGCCATACTTGAGTTGAACTTTGGTGTTTCTTCAAAAACCGGCGGCGCAGGCGGTAGATGGAGCTGGGAAATGGGTGTTACGAAACACGCTATCTACACAAGCGGCCCTCTAAGTACTCAAAGCCTCCATCTTAATTGAGCATCTTCAGCTTCGACCACGGTGGACGGTACAGGTGGTGGCTGACGTAGAAGCGGTGGGAGCCCTAACTATGGTTTTTTAGATTTTATGATGAACTGCATAAATGTTGGCTTTTTTTTAGTATTGAATAGAATAAATAGAACTCATCACTTTTTTGGCATAATCTTATGATGAAAACATTTTTGATCTCTTTTACTTTTTGGCCAAATATTATGACGAAAACGTCTTTTCATTTTTTCACTTTTTGGCCTAATATTATGATGTAAATGTCTTTGATCTTTTTCACTTTTTGGCCAAATATTATAACGAAAACGTCTTTTCACTTTTCAGAGCTAAATTAGACTCCCGACACTTTACTTTTAAAATTGGCTGATACAATGACAGTCATGCCACACTTTACATTAATGGTTAGGCTAACATTTTACACTTTACACTCTACACTTACTATTATTGTTCTTAAAATTATCGACCAACAGACTTTTCTTTATTCTTTTTATTTATTATTCTTGAAATCACACAATCAACAGCTCATAATTTTTCTTTTTTAAGAAATTATCCAATAACAACTCATGATATCAATTAATTCCACAAATTCTTCAAGTGGATGAGGAAATGGATGTAGGTGGTTGAGATTTGAGTATGAAAGATGTTGGTGTCGTGAAATGACTTCTCTAAAAATTGTTGCTGGTTCAAGAATGGATTCTTATGTAATATTGTGTGTGACAAGAAAGGGAAGGTGGGTGATTGTGGCTATTTTCGATGTGTTATCATAATGCATATATTATGATTGTTGCTTGTGGTGTTTTATTGTTTGCTATTTTGATATTTATTATAGTTTGTTTAAGTAAGTTGGTGTTCTAGACGGATGTTGTTGTTAAAGGTAGGAAGTTGTTGAATTATGTACTTCTAGTGTGATGTAATAATTAGTAGTTGTTTTGATTATAACAGGTTTTCATTCCGCAATTAGACATAGTAGTTGAATCATTATGCTACAAAGCATTACAACAAAAAATGACATAATAGGTAGAACATACTAGAGGAATGACTCTTTTTCGTGTTCTGAATGCAACCTTCCGTCTTTATTTCCAACAACCATTCAAATTGCGGATGATTATATTTGGTCTTCATAGTTGAGTCAGATACGCATGTGACGTTGTTAGTACTCTCCGAAACACGAGCACTCATACAAACATCAGTGAAAAGATTTTCATCCGTACAAGGTATTTGCACTCATTGTCATGCTGTTTGATTTCCTCAACCGTGGTAGATTTTTTGCACTCATTGCACGAACAAACCCCTCATATTATTGGGTGTTTGAGATTTCTTAGTCTTACATAAATACTCTCTATTTTTTTCCTTTAAAATCTCACTCCTTATCAATAATGTTATAATACATTCCATTCTCTTAGGGAGTGAAACAGTGTGGAGGATATTGTTTCCGGATATGACATTTAAAGAGGGGTTTGGGGTTTAATATGTGGGGTAGTTGGTAGTTAGCATGCATTGTTTTTTTTTTAATAGTACAATTAATATTTAGTCTAAAGATTGGTAAAAGACTACGAATAAAGCATTGTCTCATATTCAATAGCATTCATTACAAAAGTAACAAAAAATTAACTGTACATCGTTCATTACAAAGGATAAATTTCAGGCATAGTTAATCGTTGTTGCCATGTTTGCCTACTTTTTGGGCTCTGCTTGTTTTTCTCCTAGGTAGTAGAACAATTGCAGGAGGCTGGATTTTGATCCTTTCAATGCATTATTAAACAATTTACTTACTTAAGCAATATAAGAGTGATAATTATAATTTACTCAACGATAGTGTGTAAATTTTATTTTTTTGTTCCTAGTTGTTGTTACTGCTCTTCCGGATGTTTCTGTCATAGATGGAGAAGCGAGGGAGAAAGAAAAAAAAAGGTAGAAAGAGAAAGATGCAAAAGCTAAGTCAGAAAGATGAAAATATTTAAATAATGACACTTTTATATAAGATATCGTGTGTCCACAGTTAAAATATTTAATAAAAACGACAGTAGTTACAGGGGTTACAAAATGTCTAAATTATCCATGGAGGATGGAAGAGCGTTTTTGTTATAAAATTAGGCCAAAAAGTGAAAAAGTCAATCATATGATATTCTACTTATAGTAAAAGGGCTGCAAATAATTTTTTTATAGATGCTGCAAACAATGGATCTCAATCAATGGAGGAGCCAGGCCCCGAACATAGGAGAGGTAAAATATTCAAGAATACAAAATAAATTAGACAAAAATTATATAATAAAATATTCTTACAATATTTCCCTGCGATTACTCATATTCTGAAAGCAGCATAATATCAACTCATTATCAATTGTACCAAAAATTTACTTCTCAATAACCAAGCAATCATTCATCCAACGATCTCCCATCCTATTTTGAAGCTGGTTTTTCACAATCTTCATGGCAGAAAAAGCTCTTTCCACAGTTGCAGTTGCCATAGGTAAGACAAGTGCAAGTTTAATAAGCTTATACACCAATGGATACACAATATCTCTTTTTGTCTTCACCGATTCTCTTGCTAGACTTCATATCCCTTTCAAATTGATAAAGTCTTCACTAGAATGCACATCCGTGAAATAATTCTGAAGTTCATTATCTAAAGCCATTATCATCTCAATTGAAGAAAAATCATATGGATAAGACTTTGCAAAAATGCAATACTTTCACTCTATCAAAAGCAGAAAAATTGTCATTTGGAGAAAGACATTTCATGCAAAGAAGTAAATCATTATTTGCTTCTGTGAATCGATCATCGAGCTCTTGAATTTGCATATCCAACACTTCAAAAAATACACTTACCTTGTATTAGTGTAAATTGGTAGCACTTGGAACATTACGTTGTAACACTTGGAACATTACGTTTTTGTGTACCCTTGAGAACACGAACACCATCCATGCTCAGAATTTCAATATCATGACGATTACAAAACATCACTACTACATCCAGTAAGTCATTCCACCCATTATCTCTCATCTCTTGTAGTCTTTTCTTTGA
>JAYDZE010315383.1:0-18407 GCA_034509125.1 Monilaria moniliformis | reverse complement strand
TTTAACTTAATTAATAATTAATCCACCAATTAATTAATATTTTAAGGGCAAAAAATAATTAAAATTAATTAATCCACCAATTTTATAAATTAATCTATCAAATAATCTAATCTACCAAACACTGTATTAAAATTATCTTGTTTTTAATCTCAATCTTTATCTATTGGGCCCGAACTAATTTAAACACGGTTTTAGTCTAGGTTTTAATTTTGCACGGCTACCAAACGAGCCCTGAAAGTTGTCGGAAATTTTTTTATTCATATACAATTTGCTAAAACTTCGTGGATGTTAGCAAATTTACCCTTAAGATTATTTACTAATAATTTATTTACATTAAATACTCAATCTTAAGCATGTACACTTCACTAAATTAAACCAACAACGAATTTTGAATTAGAGAGTACACTTTTGCTCACCGAGTAAACCAGAATGTAAGTAATAGCAAAGGCATACTTGAACCATGTCAATTCCTGTGAAATTCAACACGTTGGTGAAGTTATGGAGCATGTTCCTAAATGGAAACTCAAACCAAAATCCTAACTACAAAACACACAACACAGCTTTCTCGACTTCATAAACGCCCACGGTTTTACGACCCCAACACGAACGCGAACACCACGCGAGAGGACCACAACGCTGCTGGTTTTCTATCGAAGAGACGAGAGCGCACGAGAAACATTCGAGGATATTCTGTCATGTATAGGTTCCTGCACAGAAGCAAGATATAGGTTTCACTACTTGTCTTAGCAGTAGGAAGCTGATTTTAATGGCGCCATAATTCTACCTTAGTCGAGGGCAGTTCAAACTTCGATTTCGTGATCGTCTCATACAAGAGGATATACCTGTAAGGAAATGAGTAAAACTCTCACAAATCTACAAATACATCATCAGCTACATGCTGCAAGATAAGAGCTAGGGAAGGTGAGAAGATCTTCATTTCCAACTGCACGGAACTCAACATACCGCCAAGATAATTCAGAGACGAGCTCTTTGGGTGCTTCGGGCAAGACCTAAAAAAGCATTCTCGCGAGTTGGATTCAACACGTGCATTGACAGGGACGACAAAAATATAGTAGCATGTGATTTACCTCGTCTTCATACGGATTGCAATTATCTTTGAACCACAACCTCAGAAATTCCTACAAAATACTCACATATAGGAACTCGGACTTTAGTACATACACTAAATGGATACAGAAATATAGTTGGCATAGATGGATTATTTCATCAACGAAAGGGAAATCTAAAAAACTTGTAAACATCAAGAAACCACGACAAACCTTGTCGATGTTTTCAGGTTCAAGACCATTCTGAAAGCGATCTTCATATGAATCAGCAACCCAATATCTGCTTGAGTCTGGTGTATGCACCTAAAAGAGTTGAAAATATAAGAAAATAATCTTAAATCCATTTAGTTGAGCTTTGTATCAATGTATCTCTGCTGCAGGTTCTTCCGAAAAAAAAAAAATAGAAATAAATAAATAAATTAATTAATTAATTAATTAAACCTCATCTATCAAGAGCACTGCACCATCAGATCCTTTACCAAATTCGTATTTAGTATCCACCAAAATCAGCCCATGTTCCCGTGCAATGCGCTGCCATTATGAATTAGTATGAGTAAAAATCAAACACACACAAGGAATAGCCGAGCTCATTGCAAACAAAAGGCTTAGCAGAAGGCTGAAGCAAGAGCAAATGTTATGACTTTCATGCACTGAATGAATATCAGTTGAGCTTGAAAAGAGTCGAAGAGTAAAAAGTGTGGCTTGAATTTGCCTGATGCGTCAAGAGAATAGAAATTAGAAACCATGATCCCATTTTATAGTACATAATGAAGACAGTTTTTATGAGTTTGAAGTGACATAGTATGCCATTGTAACAAAAGTGACAGAATGGTTACACCAAATTGCAGTTCCATATTGGTTAGTTTTCACAAAAATTCCGTAATATTCTCGACTATTGAAGATGTATGATTGAGTTCACAAAATACTAAGAGAAGATGATAAAGGATAGTTGAGTACCTGCCCATACTCAAACAGGCTTAGTGCTGCTTTACTTGCTTCAATATAGTCGGATTCAGACATCAACCCGCTCCGGATAATCTGCAGGCTAATTGATCTAAATTACATAACAGTTGGACTAGAAAAAAAGTGTCGACTTGTAAATGATTTCACAGTCTCTTCTGCCTAAGAGGTCTATCCGAGAGTATCAGAAAAATGCTTTTTGAAAAAGAATTCAAATAATTTGATGGGCACCTGATGGGCCTATGCAGTAGTAAGTGAGATAAATGAATTGAAGCCTCTACCATTCGTATGAGATAATTATTTCAAAATCAGAAATGGGGGAATAACTTAATGGGCGAAGAATAAAGAAGTCAAGAATCCCAAACCTCTTCAGGTGTTATGGGAACATCATGATCTGCTGCTTTAGTAGTCGGTGTAAGTATATTTGCTGCTAACTTTTGGTTTTTCACCATACCTGTTGCAGACAGGCACATACCTATGAGTAAAACAAGAGACTCGAACGAGTTGCACATCTAACACAATTACAGACCTCACCATCAGGAAGTGCATTGCCACAATAGTTCCGCACACCCTTTTGGTAGATAGTCCAAAGTGATGTTTCAGTACTTCCGGTCACATAACCTCTGACTGCAAGATCATCATCAATGTTCATTACAAAAACCAATAAACAGCTAAATACGGCAATGCATGAAGAAGCCTTAGTCATTAGAAGCAACAGCAACACTAAGACCAAATAACTTCTGATTTGGGGCAGATGAAGATAGATTTAGAAAGACTTAACCAACAAATTCAACAGGGAAAACAGAGCATTTCTTTGCAATCGTTACATTCCTATCCGGAGACGACACAACTGCATTCGGAATAATGTGCTGAGTTTGATTAAACCACCACATACTAGTTTCATTCAGTACCTAAAGAAGCAAGATTGCACCATCAACATCAACATAAAAACACAAGAACACAATTTCATCCAAGTCTTTTGCAGACTAAGCGACGAAACGCAGGCATAAATACCTGGCCCTTGAAAGGAATTGAAGCAAGAACCCTGTCAAAAGCACTCTGTCTGTCAGTTGTGACCAGGACAAGGTAGTCTCCTCCATCATATATATCCCTCACCTTCAAAAAATTAAAAATAAATAAATAAATTGCCCTTCATCCTCCATAGAATTCAGCTACTTAACAGATATACTTCATTAAATAATCAGAAACCATAAAAACTCAATTATATCATATTTGCTCATGGTGGAAATAAAACATGCTAGTAATATGTAAAGACTCAACATTTGGAGGGTGACAAATACAGACAATAAACCTAACCTAATTACACAAATCCCATATAGTAAAGCTTCCCCTCATCCAATCCAATAGTAGCGAACTTTCACAGCTAGAAATTTCATAAAATAAAGAAAGAAAAAGAAAAAAAGGACCAAACACTTCGCCACTCAGCTCAGCATTCATAGAATCTTGAGAAAAACTCATCTTTAGGCAGAAAAACCCTAAATTAGAGTGAGAATAGAAGCAATAAGTGCACCTTGCCTCTGGTCTTGGAATTGAGACCGGGAACAGCTGAATCGAGGTAAGTTTCAGAAAGACAATCGGATAGAGAGTTTTTGATAGCATCCATCAATTCATTCTTGCGTTCACTGTTGTCCAACAATAGCGATTTTGGGGGTCCGCCGGAAACTGTAGAAGGCGACGATGATGCAGAAATTACCATTGAACAAAACTTCATACGATTAAATTTGCTAGAGATGAACGTTCTAAGCAAGTGTGGGGACACGGATGGAGAGCATGCTCTGAGGGAGAGCTTTCCGGCGAGAGTTGTCGGAGAGTTTACGCAGTGAGACTGAGCCATCGTTGTCTCCTTCTCTCCCTCTCTCTACGCTTTCTCGCCGTATTCGAACAAATATAATATTTCATGTTTTTTCTTTTTCTTTTTCTCTTATTTCCTGAGTAGGGCTAGGCGGCGACTGTTATAACAGGCTTTTGGGAGAAAAGCCCAACTAGGAAAATGTGCCAATATGACCCGACATTAGCATCCCACATCATTACGGGTACGGGTACGGGTACCGCCCTACGACGACTTGACTTGGTCGAGGGAAATTAACTGCACTTGTCAGAAAAGTCACCAACTCCATCTCCCTTGTCTACTCCTATCTTCGTTTCTCTTTAATGTCGAAACCCTAATTGCATTCCTCACCTCTTCTTCTGCTTCGCACTCACTCACTCTTCGACATGAGCTGCAGCTCGAATCAGCCGCGGTTATGTCGGTTTACATATTTGCATTTTGTTCATGAGCTCTAATTTGTTGGATTTTGCTTTTGATTGCCGTTGATTCAATCCTGAAATAGTGAATGCTTGATGGAATTCAAGCTCACAGTCCATGTGCAGGCTCTCAAGCTGCTGAGTTTTTGCCTCTTGCTTCCACTCGGAGCTTCCGACTCGGTCAGCCTACTCACAGATTTTCTGATTCAGCCTACTATGCGTTTAAGGCTTGTTTGCTCGGTTTGTTTCGCTCTAGTTGGTTGTATGCATGAGTTATTGGTTTTTGCTTCCGCAGGGCTTCAACGAGTCCTTTGAGGCCACTGTTATAGCGCCTTCTCCAAATCAAACTGAAAGCAGAGGTTAGTCAATTTTTCCTACTAGGACCGGATCTTTTAATTTTAGAATGTATGCTTCCTCTTATGCAATTGAGAAGCAGAGCATTTCGTTTTTTGGAATCCGCATGTAGTAGTTTAGGTAGCTGCATTGGTAAAAAAAAGTGGGAGTTTAAGTGTTACAGACTTCGATTTGTTCTTTTTGCATCCCCTTCGGGCCCTGCCCCTATGGTTCTGACTTAGAGCTACTTAATCAGTCAATGTGTTTGTTCTTGTCTTCTTTGTGTTTTGAAGAATTTTGCTTTTACTGTCAACGATCTCCTGTTTCACTTATAAATATTATCTGGCTACTTTTCAGCGCCATGCCCGTCTGGTTGGAGTATCAACCTAAGTAAGACTAAGTGTGTTAGATACAATGCAAGCAATGAATCATGGGATGAATCCGAGAAGCAATGCACTTCTCACGGTGGGCATCTAGCAGCTGCTACGTCATTGCAAGAACTAAACGAGCTTCAGAAGTTGTGTAATGGCAGTTCTAGTGGTTGCTGGATTGGCGGGAGATTTATAAGTGGAGATTGGAAATGGTCTGATAATACATCATACTCGAATTCATCTATCATGCCAACCCAATTTGGTTGCACCAATCGGTCTTGCTTGAGCAGCAATTTGACAGGTCTGTGCACATTGGTGATGAATAATGGAAGTGCATTGCTCATGGCTCAAGGATGCAACACATTGCATGCATCCCTATGCATGATCGATTTGGGTATTTGATTCTTCGATAAACCCATGGAATATCTTACCATTTGGATTGTGTCTCTGGAACCTATCAGTCCATTCAGCTAGCTCTTTTAGTACTTATCTTGAAATTATTCTAGAAGTATCAACAACTAACTTTTGAACCAATTTTCAATTTCAGAAAACAAATGTCGTGGAATGCATTGCCACGAGGAATATCTTATCATTCTTGCTGTTGTGAGCGGTCTGATCTTTTTCACTACGCTGGCTGTTGTATTATGGCTTCTTGTATATCGACGTAACAAAAGGCGCAAAAGATCTCGCAAACTGTCCAATCCGGCAGAATTGGCGTTAGTTCCACCATCATGGAAAGTGTTTACACGTGAGGAGCTCAAATCAATTACAAAGAATTTCAGTGAAGGGAACCGTCTTCTTGGTGATGCAAAAACAGGCGGAACATATAGTGGACTTCTACCTGATGGCTCAAGGGTAGCAGTGAAAAGATTAAAAAGATCAAGTTTTCAGAGGAAAAAGGAGTTCTATTCTGAAATAGGACGGGTTGCTAGACTGCATCATCCCAACCTGGTGGCTATTAAAGGATGCTGTTATGGTCATGGTGATCGTTATATTGTGTATGAGTTCATTGCAAATGGACCTTTAGATAGATGGTTGCACCATGTTCCCAGAGGTGGGAGGACATTGGATTGGGCAATGCGAATGAAGGTTGCTACGGGTCTTGCTCAAGGAATAGCGTAAGTGAAAATTTGTGTTCCTCTAATTTAAACTTTTACTTATTATTGAATCAATTATTTTTAAACCGCTATATACGTTTAAAACTTTTTTCTTCTTTTAGCATTACCTTCCAGATAGAATTTTTTTCATATAAGAATGACTTTCAACATTTCTTTTTTCCCTATCTCTTTTTTTTTGTGTTACATTTTATAATGTGCTTCCTTTCACAGTTTCAATGCTCGTTGCCTTCTTAAAATCTGTTTATGATCCGTTATTATTCAAAGTACTTGCTTAAAATTATGGCACTGTATATTTTTCACTTTGGGCACAGAACAAATCTTCTTGTGTGATGACATGTTTTAGACGTTGAGATTATCATAGTTAACCTCAAGAGAAGAGTGATTAATGCATGAGTTGTCATTGCATGCTAAACTTGTTATGGGGCAGTAAAACCTTATAGTGTTTGGAGGGAACCATTTATCTTTGTTACAATTTAGTTAGCTCTCTTGGCTTTTAACACTCCGATAATATCCTTATATTTCTTATGGGATATTTTGACATATCTATCTCATCCATCTGTTACTTAATAGGTTCCTCCATGACAAGGTGAAGCCACAGGTGGTGCATCGGGATATCCGCGCAAGTAATGTACTTCTTGATGAAGACTTCGGTGCCCATCTTATGGGAGTTGGTCTCTCAAAGTTTGTTCCATGGGAGGTGATGCACGAGAGGAGAGTCATGGCTGGTGGCACTCATGGATACCTTGCTCCAGAGTTCGTCTACAGAAACGAGCTCACAACAAAGAGCGATGTATACAGCTTTGGGGTACTTCTGCTCGAGATTGTCAGTGGACGCAGGCCCGCACAAGCTGTTGATTCTGTAGGTTGGCAAAGCATCTTCGAGTGGGCCACACCGCTAGTGCAATCCCATCGCTATCTGGAGCTTTTGGATCCTCTGGTAACATCATCTTCTACCTCCATAATTCCAGAAGCCGGAACTATCCAGAAAGTTGTAGATCTTGTATATTCTTGCACACAGCACGTACCATCGATGCGCCCCAGGATGTCCCACGTTGTCCACCAGTTACAGCAGTTGGCGCAGCTACCTTCTTTGAAGTAAGCTCAATCCTCTTATAATATATATATATAATATATATTGTACACCAACTTTGGTAGCTAGAGTTGATTCAAGAATTTTAAGCTGACTTATGTATTATAATGAAGAGGGCTTCGTTTCCTTATTTTCACTTTTTGCAATTTCGCCCAAAAAAGTATATGATATATCATATATGCCTCCATATATCATATATGTCCATTTTTCATTTTTATTTTAATTTTATGAAGTTAACTATCGTTAGCCATTCCATCTCTTCTGACAATTAATCACATTTGAATGATTCTAATAATACATGAATAATTTTATTTATTTACAAAAGATTCTCGAGAAATGCGAGGAGCGCCATACCGGCAGCCCAAACATCATCGTCCGACACATGCTTCGCCGGAGAATGACTAGCGCCGCCGCGGCAACGCACAAACAACATCGCGACCTATCAAAACAATCACCAATTCGTCAAACTAACACATGCAATCAAAGATACATCCTAATGTCCATTCGGTCAGCTTGTAAGGTCAGAATGGTCTTTACGCATTAAAATGAGAGTGTCTGCTAGATATTAGGCAAGAAAGCGATGGGGGAAGAGGCCACACTCTTCTCATGAAAATGTGCAATTTGTTTAATTTAACAAATAACATGGAATTCGTCATTTTCATTAAAACAAATGATATGGAAATCATTGTCACTCCACTAATTATCAATCCAATATTTTATATTATTCATGATTCTTAGGCGTAAGCCAACTCTCAAATTGCACTAGTCACGTGCCTCAACTATTAGGGCATGAGGGCCGGCGTGCTCAAAACACGGCACCACGTGTTCAATCGTCGAAGCACTGCGTTGAGTACGCCGCGTATACACGCTCCCGCTTTCTTAAGCATGCCTGCCAAGCTCAATGCCCGTAGCCAATCAGATTGAGCCACGTGACATTTTTAAAATCCAAAAAATCAAATTTTATTAAATAAAATTAAATAGTCAACGACTATTTTACACCCAACGATCATTTTCCTTTTTTATTTAATTTTAATTCTTATTTTTTTATATATAAATACCTCATATTTCTCACTTCATTCTTCACATACCTTCATCATATTTTCCATCATTAATTGTAAATCACTTTAATTAGAACATATAATCAAGAAAAGAAAAAAAGAAATGTAGGTGAGCTGCACAAGTAGTGTAAGTGCTCAATTTCTTAGTGCTCAAGAGTTGTGGATAGTACTGAAAAGAATGTGAATATTGTAAGTGTTCAAAAACTTAGTACTCAACATTGTGGATACCTTTAGCCATAGTTTGTTAATAAAAATAACTGCAAATTGACTGGAGTTTGGAATTCACTGATGCCCTTTAGATTAAGGGTGTTGTGGATAATTTGGCCATTTTTTATATTTTTTAATAATTATGAGTTCTATTGTTGTAAACAAGAAGTCGAAATCCTTATCCTTTTTCGTTGCATAGTCGAAAACCACAAAAACTCAACTCAACAATAAGACTTGGAAGATGAATTCAGATAATGTTTAATAATTCTGAATATAAAAATCCATTTTCTCTTTATTTATTTTTATCAATTTTACCAAACACAACCAAATAAATTTTCGTTTTCGATACCTTAAGACAACATATATTTCAACTACATTATACATCTCCAAAAATATTCTGATCCTTTCTGTCTCCCAGAGGAAGGCCCAGTTCAAGATTATATGTCCCCATGCACGAAGACAACAAAATATGCCCAAGCCCACTAAGTTATCAAGATTTATTGAAATAAATTAAATATTTTCCCAGCAATATGCCTTCAAAATTACACTTATAATGCTTTTCTTTAGTCAAATATTAATTTATTTGATTGCATAATAAATTCCCTCTGACCTATATGCATAGTTTTGGTTTCTTTTTCATACAACATCATATTATGTACAAAAAATTAAGTAGAATGACTGCGCTAGATTTACAATAAATCACCATTAAAAACGTGCATGCAACAAATAATCACAAAGTTAATTACCAAACGATGCGACCTCCTGTCTGTTTATAGAATGTAAACCCCACCATTCTCCTACTCTCAAATTTAAAAAAAAAAAAAAAAAAAAAAAAAAACTCACAACTAATAATAGTATCTTCCCTAGATGTCAAATACATTATTTATTTATTTTTTCCTGAAAATACATCATCTATATTTTATTTTTAAGACGATGAGTATTGATATGTGAGGTGAAACTTTTATTTATATATTCCTTTTGGGTTTGTGAAGTATACCCCGATTGGCTATAAATTCTTTAGAGGCAGTTGAGGGGTTGAAAAATACCCAACTAACATAACCTCTAGCCCTCTATATTCACCTGCCACTTAAACTTTTATTTCTCCAAATCCATAAAGCGAAGAAATTAATGAAAAATAAAATAAAATGTGGCGTTAGGACATCTAACTACCTAAAATATTGTCACACTTTCTCATATTGTTTTTTTAAAGATGATCAATAATGGTACCTCATTTACCATTGTGGTGACTCAAACCCCCAGACTATTCGTTGGAGAAGAAGCGTCTTACCAAAGACTGAATAATCACAACAAAACTATAGACATCAATTATTTAGAGGCGCACTCACTTTTCACCTCAACATTAATCCAACCGGACTTCTACATTCAAATCAACTTAATAACAATCTCTCCGTACCTTAATTTTCAAGGCTGCCTAACGAAGCCTTTACTCCCTAGCTTCCTGTTTCAAAGTAATGTACAGACAAGCAAGAGGAGACTTCAACCATCGAGAACCCAAATTATGCAGACTTGAAGACTCAATTACAGTCTAGCTAGGAGAAATGAGGGACTATTCGATTAATTGTTGGAGAAATTAATGTTACTTTTCCTTGCATACATGTCAAACTTTACTTTACCAAGAAAATTAATTAGCCACTTTGATTTTACTATCTCATTCGTTAGTCCAATAGTATGAGTTGAAAAAACGTTGGTAAAATAGATTCTACTGAAAAGGGTGAGTTGAGATCGTCTCAGCTGAATAAGTGACTCAATTCTTGATTCAAAAAAAAAAGTATGTGATCGCATTTAAGCACCCTTTGTGGTAAGATATCATTAAAGTCATGAAAATTAGGCAATTTTTATTTGGGCCAAAAATCAGAAAGAAGCATTGAATGGCTATAAATAATTCTATGAAGGAAACAAACATCAAAAGAGAGCTTATAACACAATCAGGTGAAATTCGCATGATTCAGGTAATATTTGCATTCCAAAATTGAGGGTGACGCCCCTTCTTTCCGTGATTTTATAATCAATTCGCCATATCCTCCCTCTCTCTCTCTCTCTCTCCTCCCTCTCTTTCTTTATCAATATATACCCGAGCCTTCTTTACCCACCATGACAAACAACGAAGAATTCCACGCAGAAGCCGACAAAAACATGGGAGCTTCGATCATAGCTATATTCTTCTTCACCGTTGCCGCCACGGCCAGCTTGCTCGTCGTCCACGTGTACGGCTCCAAGAGACCTGATGAATTCTTCCGCAAGAGTCTTCACCTTCACCAAATGCAGGGGATTAGAGCCGCATTTCCCAAACGCGACTCTTCTTCCATGGAGATGCGTAGTCTTCAACAAGAGTCGCCTCCTCCAACTCCGGTAAGTCATGTAGTAATAAATAAAAACGGCGCCGGCTCGAGAATATTAGCCGTTAATTATTGATTCCGTTAGTGCAGGGCCCGATTGTTTATCATGTGACAGCTTACGGGGCGGACCCGACGGGCCAAAACGACAGCACGGATGCCGTTCTCAAGGCGATCACCGACGCCCTCAACGGCCCAGGGAAAGGGGTCTTGTTCGAGGGCATCGTTAATCTTGGCGGAGCTCGGATTGATCTCGACGGTGGAAATTACTTAATCACTCGCCCCCTCCTATTTCCCGTCTCGGCTAGAGGGAACCTTGCCGTAAGTTTCAACTATAGTCTATACTTATGTTAAATGTGTTAAGTAATATTTATTAGATAGTACTTGTGACGTGGTCTCGACTAGCTGAAATGAAGTAGACATCCAAAAATTTATGTATTTTGGCCTAACAATATTTATGCATGTTGTTATTACAGATTCATGGGGGCTCACTCACAGCATCAAACGACTTCCCAAACGACGGCTATTTAATAGACCTATCATCTTCCTCGAAATCTGCATACAACTACGAATTCATTACCCTACGAGACCTCCTCCTCGACTCCAACTACAGAGGCGGCGGAATTAGGGTAACCAACTCTCTCCGCACCAGCATCGACAACTGCTACATCACCCACTTCAACACCATCGGAATCCTCGCCCAAGGCGGCCACGAGACCTACATCCGCAACTCCTACCTCGGCCAGCACATCACCGCCGGCGGTGATTCCGGCGAGAGATCCTTCTCCGGCACCGCGATCTCCCTCGCCGGAAACGACAACATCGTCTCCGACGTCGTGATCTTCTCCGCACAAACCGGAATCCTCGTCTCCGGCCAGGCAAATCTAATCTCCGGCGTCCACTGCTACAACAAGGCCACCGGATTCGGCGGCGTCGGGATCTACCTCCAGCTCCCCGGCCTCACTCAGACGCGAATCGTCGATTCGTACATGGATTACACCGGCATCGTCGCCGAGGATCCGGTGCAGCTCACCGTCGCCAACACCTTCTTCCTCGGCGACGCGTTTGTGCTCTTCAAATCGATCAAGGGCGTAATGAGCGGCGTAACCATCGTCGACAACATGTTCGCCGGCAGCGACAAGGGGATCGAGATCGTGCAGATGGAAGGGCAATTCAATCAGGTAGATCAGGTCGCGGTCGATCGGAACACCGTGAGGGGAATGGCGATTAAGACGACAATCGCGAGAGCGAGCGTCGACGGCGACGGACCGTCGTGGACGGCGGATCTGAAGGCGGCGCTGCTTTTCCCCAATTTGATTAAGCAAGTTCAGTACACGTTCATCACCGATGCGGCGTCGATTCCGAGTCATTCTCTGAGGAATGTTTCCGATAACAAAGTGGTGATCCAGTCCGACGTGGCGATGCCGGCGAGGGTTTACATCACAGCTGATCAAGGCGGAACTTATTTATAAATTAAGTAATTTTTATTCTTTTTTTTTCAGCCCTTTCCTAAATGGTAGGAGAAAGCTGGGGGCTTCTGGGAGAGCATGCATGTTTCTTTGCATTCCTTTTTTATCCACAAATAACATATTTTTAATTATGCATTGCGGCACTAGATTATGGATTCTGTCAGACAACGTAGGCAATATCTATTTCTATATCGAGAGACAGACAGACACACACAGAGAGAGAGAGAGAGAGAGAGAGAGATCTGTACACTTTCTGACGAACAAGTGTGTTTGGAATTGGGAGTTAGGACAGAATTATACTGTGGAATCTTCTTGATACTCCTACAATTTAATAATACCATCAGTATTACTGAGAAATCTCGATTTGGGGCCATTAGCGATACAATTAGGATAATTATGATTTTTCAATTTAATACTATTTATTAGAATGCATTGATACATCACCATTTTATTTTACCCTACAATTTTATTACGTTAGTGAATGTTATGTGGTATCATGAGGTTGATTCTGTAATAATTTGCAGAATTATTTCAAGTTCCTTTTCTTTTAACAAAAACTAATGTTTAGCCCGTGAGAAATTGATTGCTATTGTTTGCTTTAAATAGTTTTTAGTTATTTTAGATAGATAATCATTTATTGGTACGAATAATAATTCATAATGAAGTGGATTATAATAATAATTATAGTACAATAAAAAATTACGTAATTAATTATTTTCATTACAATATTATAATACACTATAAACCCATTGTTACCCACATATGCAGTTAAATCCGATAATAATTCCCCATCATCAACATCACATTTTCAATAACCGAAAATCTTTACAGCTTTATATTCATGCGATAAAATTATAATCGTTTAGTAGTAAGTAACAAAAATATCATAACATTAGTAAATTTGATAATAATAATAATACATACTTGATACTACATTATAAATTTTAAAAAAACTTAATGGTAAACAATATAAACAATTGAATCACAAGTAGTATCATCACGGTTACAAAATATAGATTTTTGAGGAAGACATATAAGCCCAAATCAAAACTTCTATTGAGGCCCATATATAAGTTTGGAGGATACGTAAAAGCCCAATAAGAGGCCCAAAATCGGATAAAAGCTACCACTTTACTTTCCCAAGGTAAAAGGGAATAAATATTCTTGCAATTACCTTCTATCAGTCCATTTGCATAGAGGGTTTTCTTGTTCAGTGGGTTTCCTTAATCAAAAAAATGAAAAAGCTAGCATCACAATTGGATTATTAATTAATTTGCATAATCAATTTTAGTTTCCCTCAGTCATTGTGATTACGTGCTAAAGATAAAATGACAAGATTTCATTCATGTATTCCAACCTTAATTAATAGGCAATCTTCTCTCTCTCTCCCTCTCAACATTACAAAGATGATGAATTTCTCCAACACCATTCTACTACAGCTCCTCCTTCTCTCTCTACACTCAAAAGAAACACAATGCTCCACCACCCATGTGAAGCTGCACGAGTTCCAGACTAACTTCCACCACTTACACTACGCCACCACTTCCCAACTCAAAATAGGTAACTAATCAAATTCCCATTTTTATTTTTATTTTTTCAAAATTCCACATTATAATTAATTTCTCCATAATATTCTCAAAATTCGGACATAGCAACGGCAGAGTGTTTTACCCCATCGGCTACGGCGCAGACCCCACCGGCGCGCACGATAGATCCGCATCCATACTGGCGGCGCTGGCCGACGCCGCGAAGCTGCAAAATGGGATGAATTTGCTGCCCAGAACCAGCGACTTGGGCGGCGCAGTTATTGATTTGCAGGGCGGCAGCTTCCTCATTAGCAGTCCTATCAAATTCCCACCAGCCATTGGCAATATTGTGGTGCGTTACAACTTTTTTTTACATACATAAATAAATTGAATTTTCATATGTTTTTTTTTCTTGCAATTAATGCGTGTAGTTTGGCACTTCATAAATTTTAGTTTACCGACATTTATACATCATAGCACTCTTGCTTCACCAAATACGTTTATTCAGGTTTCAATTTTACCATTTTACGTTGGAAAAATCTAATAATTCCTATTAGTTTGTAACATAGTCTATTTTAGTAGAAAATGATCACCATGAATTATTGCTCCTTTTCCTAAATCGAGCTAAGTAGGTGTCAGTTTGGTGCCTAGTTTTACGTACATTTTTTTTTCTCCTTTTATTTTTTTTTCCTTTTTTCTCCAATTGAAATTTCATGGTTTCTCTAAATAGATTTCGTATGGCAACTAGTATTACATCCGTGTGATGCATATTAACATAGTCATTCTCCGGTGCACGGAGGCACACTCCGCACGTCCAGCACATTCCCGGGCGACATGCATCTAGTCGAACTATGGGCGCCCGGGTCACCCAACAACGCCTTCTCCAATGCGAAGGACTCCAACAACGGAGTCATATACGAGGACGTAACCTAAAAGACCTCCTCCTCGACTCTAGCTATCGAGGAGGAGGCCTTATGGTGATTGACTCAGCCAGAGTCCGCATCACCAACTGCTTCTTCCTCCACTTCACTACCCAGGGGATCCTCGTCCTCCGGGGCCACGAGACCTTCCTACATAGTTGTTTCCTTGGACAACACCCCACTGTGGGAGGAGACAGAGACGAGAAGCCCTACTCTGGCACAGCCATTGATATTGCCAGCACGGACAATGCCATAACCGATGTAGCCATCTTCTCCGCAGCAATAGGGATTGTGCTGCGTGGAAGGGCTAACATATATAGTCACCGGCGTCCATTGCTATAATAAGGCTACATATTTTGGCGGTGTTGGCATTCTTGTCAAATCCGCACATAACAGAATTATCGATGCATATTTGGATTACAACAGCATAGTTCTTGAGGATCCTATCCAAATCACCATCTCAAACGGATTCTTCCTCGGAGATGGCAATGTCGTTTTGAAGGCGATCCAAGGCCGGATTTCCGGCCTCAGCATTGTCAACAACGTGTTCTCCGGTGACCGTAAGAACATGGTGTCATCGGTGAGACTTGACGGTGTGTTCACGAGCATCGATCAAGTGGCCGTTGATCACAATGCAGTAAGCGGAATGGGACTAAAATCGACTGCAGCCAAGATGGCAGTGCAGGGGAATGGAACAAAATGGGTGGCAAATTTTGACCCTATTTTGTTGTTTCCTAATAGAATAAATCACCTGCAATACTCTTTCTATGTGAAAGAGGGATTGATGCTGGATTTTCTACACATGCTGAGACAAATGTTTTGAATAATGTGGTGGTGATTGAGAACCAGCAAGCTGTAAACGGCGTCGTTTCGTTCGGTTTCCCTTCATCAGCACAATATGGTTGGAGAGGGAAGTTTGTAAATAGTAGTGACTAGTGAGTTTCATGCTCTACTCAAGAAAAGAAAGTGGCTTTAGTCTAAAGCAAAAAAAGATACATCTATGTGCCTAGCTAGCTTCTGCATCATTTCTTCAAGAATTTGTGTGCTTGTTTTTGTAACTTTTTCTCTTGCAACCTTAGCCACACAAATCAACTATGTTTACCCTACACTCTAAGGGTGTGTTTGGCTAAGCTTATTTTAGTGTCATTATAAGTTTTTTCAAGAGCTTATAAGATGTAACGTCTAAGAGTTTATAAGTTATCAAAGCGTTTGGAAAATCGAGCTTACAAGCTCGAAAGATAATTATGAGTTAGAGATAGAAAATCCTAGTTAGAGAAAGAAAATTGGAGAGAAAGATTGAATCGAAAGGACATGATAAAAATAACAAACCATAATAGAATTATTTTTGTAAATTGATAATTGCTAAGATTATGAAGAAAAAAAAGTTGGGTTGATGAATTTATTTTTT
This sequence comes from Monilaria moniliformis, assembly GCA_034509125.1. Taxonomy (NCBI): domain Eukaryota; kingdom Viridiplantae; phylum Streptophyta; class Magnoliopsida; order Caryophyllales; family Aizoaceae; genus Monilaria; species Monilaria moniliformis. The sequence goes on along the minus strand of JAYDZE010315383.1, from coordinate 2,261 downwards.
TGGAAGCTTATAACCTAATAGAGCTTATTTTACGGCTTATAAACTAGTTAAGAGCTTATTTTATCAAATACGTCTAAAAAACTTACAAGCTCGTAAACAGCATTTCAAATAGCTTATAAGCTCCACCAAACACACTTTAAAGTATACAAATGCATCTATTCAAATCTTATCTCTTGTGTGCTAAAACAAAGACAATCACAGATGGTGGATAATCAACTAAGCATGCATCCAACCCCACAAATTCCATTTCAATTTCGATCATATAATCAAAATTTTCCCATAACTTTCTTGGTTCCTCACAAATCCACCAACCTATGTCTTCTCTCTCTCTCTCCTCCCCATCACCAACTCCCACCGCCGAAGCCCCAAATCTCCACCCTCCCAAATGGGCTCTAGACTTCAACATTGTGGTGGTCATAGCTGCCGTGGTGTGTGCCCTCCTCTGCGCAATAGGCCTAAACTCCACGCTTCAATACTGCATCCTTCAATGCCTCCAACGGGCTCTGACGGAGCCTGTTGGCTGGATTTTTGCTCGGAGATCCAACTCCGGGCTTAGGAAGAAGGATGTCGTGTCGCTGCCGACGTCGATTTATCCTGCCCTAAGCCCTTCCTCCTCTTCAGCTTTGATGAGCTGCGCTATTTGCTTGCTGGATTTCAGTGATGGCGACAGCGTGAGAATCCTCCCCAACTGCAAACATGGATTCCATGTTGCTTGTGTTGATAAATGGCTGCTGTCGCATTCCTCATGCCCCACTTGTAGAGTTCATCTCAAGACGCCGCATATTCCGACATCGCTTTGAACTCTCTCTCACTGTCGTAGGTTATGAGTTGGATTCTGTTTTTGTACAATCCTCTGTTTTTTTTTGGGAGCTACCAATAGTAATTTGATGGTGACTGTTCTGTATTAATCAATTCAATAAATATATTTTAATTTTTGAAAATCTTGAAAATTACATATTGCCACACTAATTATGTGTGCAATATATAATGTCACACTAATTAATAATATATAATCATAGATGGTAAAACATATCCTTCTTCTATATATGCAATAGATAATGTCTCACTAATTAACAATAGATAATTTTAAATGGCGAAACACGGTGTGGCAAGTTAAACAACATCGTTTAACAAGTTTGTATTGCAGTTACAAATTTGACGCAAGGTTATGTTATATCTTGCAATTAACCCATTGTTACAGACCAAACAGAAAAATTATCCACAAAAGATTAACCCATTTAGTTTATAAACTTTATATTAGTTGTCTTACACAAACGACGTGGGACAGTAGTCTCTAGTGTAGGATCCATTGTTTAAGCATTATTTATTAGTTATTGGGGGTTGGGGGGGGGGGGGTGTTGTGGCTGTAAATAAGAGTGGGATTGGGCTATTACACTTTTTTATAGGGCCCATTCTCTAACTGCCGCTTATATATTGTCACTCGGGTTGGGCCCCAAAATTTATTTATTTTTTATTTGCTGTTTTTAGCAGATTGGGATTGGACCAGAATTTGAGGTAATTATAGCAAGACTCAAGTGGTAACATGTTTTAAGCAGGAGACCTGTTCAATCCATTTAATTATTTTACTAAATCTAATAGATTTTTTTGATAGAAAATGCGAAATATTTTTCTAGCATTGCTCGATTTTGTTGTAAAAAATTCATACAATTTAATCCACAACAATGTTGGCTTTAGTATATTACCAAGTTAATAAAAGTATTAAAAGATTAATCAATTATTAAATAGAATCTTAATTAGAGTTTATTAGTTTCTAATTTGAGAGAGTGACATGATTTGATAGGAAATATTTTCGAAAACGGCAATGAAAGATAGTTTTTGCATGCTTTCTGACTTTGCTATATTGCACTTGATTTTCAAATTTCAGTGCTGTTATAGTAAACAACATGCAACGCACGTGTAAATTCTATGAAGATAAATAATTGTATATAGTTGAAAAACATGGATCAAAGGAAGATACCATATATAACTAATAATTTAATTCCACACAAATACAGAAAAATTCAACAAGAATATCATATCATATCTTCTCATTCATGTTCCTACATGCATCCAAGAATTTTGGTGCATATATTTATATATAATAATAAGGGAAATGATTTTTTGACATAATGTCTCTATACCATAATATCCTTATTTTTATTTTTCATAATTATATTTTATATTTTGACTAATGTACCCTTATACTATTTTAGATAGAGATAAATCAATTAACAATAACAACAAATCCCTAAAATTATGGA